>RJWM01002482.1:34225-128324 GCA_004363535.1 Dasyprocta punctata | reverse complement strand
CTTCTAGAAAAAGAAGAGTAAGTCAAGCCCAAAGTTCATAGAAGAAAGGAAATTATAAAGATCAGAACAGAAATTAATGCGATTGAGAGTAAGAAAGCAATACAAAGAATTAATGAATTGAAGAGTTGGTTCTTTGAAAGAATAAACAAAATTGATAAACCTCTAGTCAACCTAATAAAGAAAAAGTGAAAAAACTCAGTTTCAAGTAATAAGGAATGAAAAGGATGAAATTACTATAGAACACATGGGAACTCAGAAGATCAGGAATATCTACTTTAAAAACTTTACTCACATAGGATGGAAAACATAGAGGAAATGGACAGATTCCTAGAAACATGAATTACCAAAGCTGAATCAAGAAGATATAACAATTTTGAATCACCCAATATGGTCTCAAGTCGTGACCATTTACTTACAAAAGTCTCAATGCAATCTTTCTTAATAGCTGAGTAGTACTCCATTGTATAAAAATATCACATTTTTTTATCCATTCTTTGATTGATGGGCACTTGGCTTGTTTCCAAGATCTGGCTATTTCAAATTGGGTTGCTATAAACATGGGTGCACAGATATCACTGTGGTATGATGTTTTCAATTCTTCTGGGAAAATGCCCAGAAGTGGGATAGCTCGGTTGAATGGAGTCTCTAATCCTAGCTTCTTGAAGAAACTCCCCGCTAACTTCCACAGTTGTTGCACCAGTCTACAGTCCCAACAACAGTGGAGAAGTGTTCCTTTTTCCCCACAGCCCCACCAACATTTGTTATTGGTTGATTTCTTTATGGCAGCCATTCTTTCTGGAGTGAGATGAAATTTCAAGGTTTTTAGTTTGCATTTCTTGAATGACCAATGATGTTGAACATTTTTTCTTATATTTATTTGTCATTGGTACTTATCTAAGAATTATGTATTCATCTCAGATTCCTATTTTTTTGGATCGGGTCATTAAATTTGAGGGGCTTGATTTTTTTTAATTCTTTATATGTTCTAGATAAATGTCCTTTGAGGGACAGTTGACAAAAATCTTTTTCCAACCTGTGGGTTTTCTTTTCATCCTATTGGTGATTTCTTTTGATGTGCAAAAAACTTTCTAATAAAATGAGATCCCAGTTGCTTTTTTATTTAAGAGAAAAAAAGACACAGAAAAGAAAAACAAAAAGCAAAAGAGACAAACAACAACAAATCCAATACAATAACACTATAGATTTACAAAACAAGATGATACAAATTTGACAATGGTTGTAATATGGTACTTGAGGTGTCAGTAGCAGGTAGAGATGCTCCTGAGTCTCTCAGCTAAACATCTGACCTTCTCAAATTGACACAATGAACAGGTAACTGCTTGTGCTCTACACCCTGGGATGTAGAGTTGTTGAGTTCCTTTTTCCCTACAGCCCCTCCAGCATTTGTTATTGGTTGATTTCTTGATCTTGGCCATTGTTATGGTTTATACATTGTGTCAACTTGAGAAGTCTATGGTACAGCATTTGAGAGCCAGAGGATGGGAAATAAATCCAACAAAAATTCAAGGTCCTTCTACCTCAGTGAAGTTTCTAGGAGTCCAGTGGTGTGGAGCATGTAGAGATAATCCTTCTAAGGTAAAAGATAAATTGTTGCATCTGGCTTCTCCTACAACCAAAAAAGAGACACAACACCTAGTGGGCCTACTTGGATTTTGGAAACAACAACACATTCCTCACTTAGGTATCTTGCTCCAGCCCATTTACCGAGTGACCCAGAAAGCTGCTAATTTTGAGTGGCGCCCAGAACAAGAAAAGGCTCTGCAACAGGTACAGGCCGCTGTGCAGGCTGCTCTGCCTTTGAGGCCATATGATCCAGCAGATCCAATGGTACTTGAGGTGTCAGTATCAGGTAGAGATGCTGTTTGGAGTCTCTGGCAGGTCCCCATAGGTGAATTGCAGTGGAGGCCTTTAGGATTTTGGAGCAAGGCGCTGCCATCATCTGCAGACAACTACCCTCCCTTTGAAAAACAACTCTTAGCCTGTTACTGGGCCTTAGTGGAAGCTGAATGCTTGACCTGGGACACCAGGTCACCATGTGACCTGAGTTGCCTATCATGGCCTGGGTATTATCTGACCCACCAAGTCATAAGGTTGGAGGTGCACAGCAACAGTCCATCATTAAATGGAAGTGGCATATTTGTGATTGAGCCAGGGCAGGTCCAGAGGGTACAAGTAATTACATGAGTCTTTGGGGGTCCAAGGACACAATGTTGTTTCTGATGTAATATAATGTGGATAGACAATGCTGGTTCTTAAGGATTGTTAAAATGTGTTGTAATGTTCAAGTTACAAAATGTTAATAAGAATGCCTTTGTATCTGTAGACTGATTTAAAGAAATGTGTCTGGTTGCCAAGTTGACAAGGGGTGGATTGTTATGGTTTATACATTGTGTCAACTTGATAAGTCTAGAAGCTTAATTAAGTAACTCAGCAACTCTACATCCCAGGGTGTAAAGCACAAGCAGTTACCTGTTCATTGTGTCAATTTGAGGTCAGAATTTTAACTGAGAGACTCAGCAGGGAGCCAGGGTTCTTACTTCCTATACAAAGGAAGGCAAGGGGATTTGTGAATGCTACACCCACCTGGCGGGGAGGGGCATCGTCTGTACAATAAAAGGGAGAAAAAGAGACTTTCTCTTGCCCCCTTTTACTCTGGTTGCTTTTGCTCTGGCTTCTGCCTTGAAGTGTTGCCCCAGTACCATGGCACCCTATCTTGAAGCCAGTTGATTATGGACTGAAACCTCCAAAAACTGTAAGCTAAATAAACTTTTCCTTCCCTAATTTTGGGTGTTAGATGTTTTGTCTGAGCAACGAGGGAAAAGTAACCAAGACAGCCATTCTTTCTGGGTTGAGATGAAATCTCAGCATTGTTTTAATTTGCACTTCCTGAATGACCTTTGATGTTTAACATTTTTTCATACATTTATTTGCCATTTGTATTTCTTCCTCTGAGAAGTATGTATTCATCTCAGATGCCCATTTGTGGATAGGGTCCTTGGATTTTGGGAGCCTGATTATTTTAATTCTTTGTATATTTTAGATAAAAGTCCTTTGTCTGAGGGACGGTTGGCCAAAATATTTTCCCAATTTGTGGGTTTTCTTTTCACTCTGTTGGAGATTTCCTTTGACATGAAAAAGTTTTAAATAAGACAATATCCCAGTTGTTGATTCTGGGAAGTATTTCCCGTGCAGTTTGATTTTTGTTCATGAACTCTCCAGATACTCCTATGTCGTCAAGATTTTTACTTAATTTGTCACCAGGCAGATTTAGAGTTTCTGTTTTACTATTCAGATCTTTGATCCATTTTGACTTTAGTTTAGTGCCTGGTGATAGACATGGGTCTACTTTTAGTTCTTGGCATACGGAAAGCCAGTTTTTCCAGCACCACTTATTAAAGAGCCAACTTTCTTCCAATATACATGTTTGGCCCCATTGTCAAAGATGGTGGCTGAGTGTGTTTGCAGTTGTGGTTGTATCTTCTAATCTATTCCATTGATCCTTAGGTGTGTTTTTATTCCAGTACCATCCTGATTTTATCACAGTAGCTTTGTAATATAAGTTCAAATTGGAGCCAGGAGTTTGGCTCAATGGCTTAAGTGCCTGTCTGGCAGGCAAGAAGTTGTGAGTTCGATCCCTGGCATCAAAAAAAAAATCAAATTGGGGATTGTGATGCCTCCTGCCTTACCTTTGTGGTCCAGAATGGCCTTTGCTATTCTAGGTCTCTTCTGGTTCCAGATGAATTTTAGAGAAGATTTCACTAGCTCAGTGAGGTACACAAGTGGTATTTTGGTTGGAATTTCTTTAAATCTGTATAACAATTCTGGGAAAATGGCAATTTTCACAATGTTTGTTCTTCCTGTTCATGAACATGGAATACCTTCACATTTTCTGAAATCCTCTTCAATTTCCTTTTTCAGAGTAATGTACTTTTCACTGTATAGATCTTTTACTTCCTTGGCTAGATTGATTCCTAAGTGTTTTGTTTTTTTGGATGCTACAGTGAAGGGTGTGGTTTTCCTTTCTCTCTCAGTGAGTTTATTGTTTGTGTACAAGAATGCTACTGATTTTTGAGTGTTGACCTTGTATCCAGCTACATTACTGAATTTGGTTATTAATTACATCTAGAAGTCTTTTAATGGATTTTTGAAGATCTTCTATGTAGAGTATCATATCATCTGCAAGAAATGATAACTTAACTTCTTCCTTTCCTATCCTTGTTCCTTTTATTTCTCTCTCTTGTCTAATTGCTCTGGCTAATATTTCCAGGACTATACTGAAAAGGAGTGGTGATAATGAATATCAATGTCTTGTTCCTGATTTTAGGTTGAAAGTTTTCAGTTTTTGTCCATTTAGTAAGATGTTGCCTGTTGGCTTATGATATATGACTTTTATCAGGTTGAGGTAAAGACCATCTATCCCGATTTTCTGTAGGTTTTTATCATGAATGAGTGTCAGATTTTGTCAAAAGTTTTTTCTGCATCTACTGAGATGATCATGTGATTCTTGTCTTTGGCTCTGTTTATATAGTATATTACATTTATTGATTTGTGTGTGTTGAACCATCCCTGTATTCCTGGGATGAATCCCACTTGATCATGGTGTATAATCTTCTTGATGACTTGCTGTATTCTATTTGCCAGTATTTTATTGAGCATTTTTGCACCTAAGTTCATTAGGGAGATTGGCCTGTAATTTTCTTTTTTGGTTGGGTCTTTCTCTGGTTTTGGTATTAGGGTAATACTTGCTTCCAGGAAGGAGTTAGGGAGACTTGTTTCCCTTTCAAGTTCCTTGTAGAGTTTGAGGAGTGTTGGTATTGTCTTCCCTAAATTTCTTATAGAATTCAGCAGTGAATCCATCAGGACCTGGCCTTTTTTTTGTTTGTAAGGTTCTAATTACATTTTAAATTTCATTAACTGAAATTGGGTTATTCAGCAGTTTTACATCTTCTTGATCCAGCTTTGGTAATTCATAGGTTTCTAGGAATCTGTCCATTTCTTCTGGGTTATCAAACCTATGACAGTAAAGGTTTTCGAAGGAGGTGTTGATGATCTTCTGTATTTCCACAGGTTCTGTAGTGATTTTACCCTTTTTACTACTTATTGCATGAATCTGAGTTTTTTCTTTCCTCTTTTTGATAAGGTTGGCTAGGGGTTTATCAATTTTATTTATTCTTTCAAACAACCAACTCTTCAATTCATTAATTCTTTGTATTGGTTTCATAGTTTCCACTGGGTTAATTTCCACTTTGATCTTTATTTTCCCCCCCTTCTTTGGGCTTTGGACTTGATTTGGTCTTCTTTTTCTAGAAATTTGAGGTACAGCATTAGGTTGTTTATGTATGTTCTTTCCATTTTTCTGACATGGGAGCTTAGTGCTATAAATTTCCCTCTGAGGAATGCTTTCATCATATCCCAAAGGTTCCGGTAAGTTATGTTTGCATTTTTGTTTAATCGTAGATATTGTTTAATTTCTTTTTTAATTTCTTCTGTGACTCATTGATTATTTAGTAGAGTGTTATTTAATTTCCATATTTTAATGTGGTTCTTGTGGGATTTATCATTAATTTGTAAGTTTATTGCACTATAGTCAGATAATATGCATGGAATTATTTCAATTCCTTTGCATTTACTTAAGCATGTTCTGTGGACTAGTACATGCTCTATTTTAGAGACTGACCCATGTGCAGCTGAGAAGAATGTGTATTCTGATGCTGTTGGGTGGAACACTTGGTACACATCTACTAGGTCCATTTGTTCACAAGTTTGATTCAGTTCTGTTATTCTTTGCTCATTTTTTGTTTGATCTGTCTCTGTGTGACAGTGGGGTGCTAAAATCCCCCATTATAACTGTATTATTGTTTATTTGTTTTTTCATGTCTATTAAGATTTGTCTTACATAGTTGGGTGCTCCCATATTTGGTGCATATATGTTTATGATTGTAATTTCTTGCTCTTCAAGTTTTCTCCTAACAAGTATGTGGTGACCTTCTTAATCTCTTTTGATCTTTCTTGGTTTGAAGTTCGCATTGTCTGCAAACATAGTATCTACCCCTGCTTTTTTCTGGGTTCCTGTTTCATAGAGCATTGTTTTCCATCCTTTGATTTTTAGTCTGTGAGTCTCCTTTTGAGTTCAATGTGTTTCTTGTACACAGCATACTGTTGGGTTTTGTTTCTTAACCCACTCTGCTAGTCTGTTTATTTTTATTGGTGAGTTGAGACCATTTACATTGATTGATACAGCTGGTATGTACTGACTTATCACTGTCATGTTTTCTTTCTGTTGTTGGTTTTCTACGTTTTCTGTTTAATTGTTTTCCCTGCTTAATGGTTTCTTTTTGCTGTTGTTCTTGGGATTGTAGTCATCTTTGTCTCTTTCTAGTGTGTCTTTCAGTACTCTTTGTAGTGTTGGTTTGGTGGCCATGAATTTCTTCAATTGTTGTCATGGAATATCTTATTTCGCCTTCAGTTTTTAAAGATAATTTTTCAGGATACATCAATCTGGGTTGAACGTTTTTTCTTTCAGGATTTGAAATACTTCACTCCAAGCTCTTCTTGACTTGAAGGTTTGTGTGTAGAAGTCTGCCATGATTCTGATAGGCTTTTCTTCATAGATGATCTGTTTCTTTTCTTTGACAGCTTTTAGTACTCTGTTCTTGTGCTGAATTTCTGATATCCAAATTAATATATGTCTGGATGAAGATTTATTTTGGTTATGGCTATTTGGGGTACTGTATGTCTCATTTATGTGTATATCAGATTCTCTTCCCATGCTTGGAAAATTTTCTGCTATTATTTCTGCAAATAGTCTTCACAGGTCATTTGTATTGACCCCTGCTTTTTCATTGACACCTATCAATATTATATGTTTTCTCTTTACATCATCTTGTAGCTGTTCAATTGTTGTTTTCTGGTTCCTTGTTATTTTTAAGAGAACTTTTCTTTCATGGTCATAAGCTTCCATGCTGTCTTTAAGGTCTGAGACTGTATCTTCAACTTCATTCAAGTGGTTTTGCCAACTTTCAATGGAGTTTTTAATTTCCTGAATATCTCTTTGAATCTGTTTCATGGATTCTAATTCTGTCTTATATTGTTCATTCAAAGTTCCCTTCATTTTCTTATGTTCTTCTATTTTTTTATCTTGATCTTCTTTGGATACACACAGCATTTATTTCATAATGTTTGCCATTTCATTTTTTACCAGAGAGGTTATTTTTGATCTGATTTCCTCTATAGCTTCATGGGGTTGTTTCTTTACTTCAGTTGCTGTCATTTCAGAAAGTTCAGTTTTGTGTTTTCCACTGTCTTCTATTTCAGTGTCTCCTGGCTTTGTTCTCAATGTGCTGGAGGACTGAGACTGCATCTTGCTCTTTCTTTTTGTCATTTTCCTCTGGGACCTGTTTGGCTGGGCAGGCAGCCTCCCGATGGATTGCACTGGAATGCTGCATTGGGTAGAGCTTCAATCCTCCAATATCCCTGTGGCTAGCCAAAACACACCCCCAAACTGGCACTGGATCCTTGTGCTCTATGGTCTGTGAGGCTGGCCATGTATTCCCCTAATGTACTTTTTTGGGTTCTTCTGGGATGCTGGTCTGGGCAGAGCTTGTAGCCTCCCTGCAGCTAGCAAGGGCACACCCCAGCTTATGTCATCAGGGCCTAGAACCTGGCTGAGTGGAGTTCAGAACCTCCCAACAGAGATGTCTAGCAGAGATGCACCCCTGGGTTTTGGTGCTGGGGCTGTGTGCCTGAATAGGTGGATTTCAGAGCCGCCAGGACCCAGCTGTCTAGGCAACACACACCCTAGAGTGTGACACCATTGAGGTCTTGCATCTGACTGTGAGGAGTTTGGAGCCTCTGGGACTTGTGGAGTTAGCCAGAGTGTGCCCCCTGGCATATGGTGCTGGGGCCTTGCTCCTGGCTGGGCAGCTCAGAACCTCTGGGACCTGCCACATGGCTAGCTAGGCCACACCCCTGAACTATGGAGCTGGGGTCTTGTGCTCTGATAGGCAGAGCTCAAATTCTCCAAGACCCTTTGGCTATGTTGGTCACTCCATGATGAGCATCTTTGGGGCTCTGGGCTGGGCTGGTCTCAGTACCCCTGTGTCCTGTGTGGCTGGCCGGACATTCACCTGATGGATTGCACTGGGACATTGGGCAGAGCTCCGATCCTCTGTGCGGCTAGTGAGGATGCACTCCCAGGATGTGGTGCTGGGGCCCTATGCCTGGCTGGGTGGAGTTCAGAACCTCTGGGATCCAGGTGGCTAGGTGGAGCATGTGCCCAAAGTGTGGCACCATTGGGACCATGCATCTGGCAACCGAGATCCCAGTTGTTGATTCTTTGATGTACTTTGCATGCAGTTTGGTTTTTGTTCATGAACTCTGTCCATTATTTACTGTCTGTACTCCATTTCTTACTTTTCTCCTCCAAGTATAAGGAATATCTTTCCATTTTGTGTTATCCTCTTTGATCTATGTTTGCAGAGTATTATAGTTTGCAGTGTAAAGATCTTTTACTCCCTTTGTTGGATTGATTCCTAAGTATTTTTCTTCATGCTATTGTGAAAGGTGTTTTTTCCCTAATTTCTTTCTGAGTGAGTTTGTTATTTGCATACAGAAATGCTACTGATTTTTAAATGTTGACTTTGTGTCTTTCTACACTACTGAATTTGGTTATTAAGTGTAGGAATCTTTCAGCAGAGCCTGTGGGATCTTCTATGTAGACTATAATGTCATTGGTAAATAATGATAATTCAGCTTCTTCCTTTCCTGGCCTTATTCCTTTTATTTTTTTCTCTTGTGTAATTTCTCTGCCTAATGTTCCCAGAACTGTATAGAACAGGAGTAGTGATAGTGAGTATCCTTGCCTTGCTCCTGATTTTAGAGTGAAAGATTTCAGTTTTTGAACACTTAATATAGTGTTGGCTGTTAGTTTGTTAGAGTTGGCTTTAATCAGATTGAGATGAAGACAATTTGTCTCAATTATAATTTATTACAATTTCCTGTAGTGTTTTGTCATGAATGGGTGTTGAACTTTGTCACATGCTTTTTATGCATCTATTGAGATGATCAGGTGATTTTTTTGGCCTTGGTTCTGTTAATGTAATATATTCCATTTATTGATTTGTATATGTTGAATCATCCCTGCATCCCTGAGATGAATCCTACTTGGTCATGATGTGCAAACTTCATGATGATTTGATGCATTTCATTTGCCAGTTTCTAGCTGAGGAGTTTTGCATTTATATTCACTAGGGACATTGGCCTGTAGTTCACTTATTTTGGTTGTATCTTTATTTGGTTTTTGTATAAGGGTAATACTTGATTTCAGGAATGAGTTTGGTAGTATTTGCTTCCCTTTCAACTTCCGAGTTTTAAGAGTGGTGGCATTAAATCACTAAAGTTCTTATAGAATTCAGCTGTGAATCCATCAAGACCTGAGTTTTTGTTGGTAGTTTGTAAACTAATTATAAATTTATTGACTGATATTGGGTTATTTAAAATGTATACATATTCTTCATTTAGATTTGGTGTGAGAGTCTGAACTGTTGGGGACTGTGCCTACATCCCCAATCTCCCAAACAAGTGCACAGTGAAGGCCCAAGTAACTGAGATAAGCAGTATAATCTTTAGGGTTCCAGGAGGGCTCCAGAAGGACCAAGATCCACTGCAGAGTTCATAACTCTAGTGGTTGAGCCGAGACTGCCTCTGGGAAGCCTGTATTTATTCAGAACAAGGAAGGGGCTCAGTGGAAAATGCAAGAAACCTGAGCAGGAACTTGGAAGGGGCTCAAGGACCCCTCTGTATTGCTTGATCCTATGTCCCCTGCCTCCAAGGACTCGTAATTTGGATGGGGCTGAGTCTGGCATTTGTGATTAGTTTGTTGTCTAGCGCTGAGACTGGTGATGTGAGTGCTGCACCTGCTCAGGGATGGAGCCCGACATATAGAGTAAGGTGGGAGGAATGCAGGTCTTCCCTCACTTGCTCTTCCATCCTCTCTTGCAGGTTCACCTTGCTGTTTGGTGGCCACCATTCATGGTGGCCATGCCATGCTGCCTTGGAACCAACTAAGTATGGATGGAAACTCCCAAGAAACTGTAAGAAATATACCTTTTCTTCCCTAACTTTGGACATCAGGTATTCTGTCTCAGCAATAAGTAAAATGTAACCAAGACAGAATTTGGTACCAGAGGAGTGGGGTCATTGCTGTGACTATTCCTCATCATATGGTTCAAGAGCCTTTGGAAATGGCTTATGGGAAGAGTTTGGAAAGGTTCGGAGATGTCACCTAAATGTATAGAGCTGGAATCTTCAGCATCAGTTGACTCAGGGATTCTTTTCCAAGCTTTTAAAGCTATTTGAACCATTTAAGAATAAGTTTAGGGACAACATAGCCCACCTGGCTACACTTCAGGTGGGGAATTCCCCATGACTTACCCAAGGGTTTGAAGGGATTTTCCAAAGAAAAAGAAGTAGAATAAAGTAGACACATGTTGGGGCAGTGTGCCACCCCTGGAACACAGCAAATGTAAGTCACCCTTTCTAGCAGATGTCTCCACTGTCAGGTTCCTGTTCTGGTGCCAAACTGTGGGGGTCTGACCTATTGGGATCTGTGCCTAGATCCTCAATCTCCCAAACAAGTGCACAGTGAAGGCCCAAATAACTGAGAGAAGCGATATGATCTTTAGGGCTCCAGGAGGACCAAGATCCGCTGCAGAGTTCATAACTCTAGTGGCTAAGCGAGACTGTCTCTGGGTGGCCCGTATTTATTCAGAACAAGGAAAGGGCTTAGTGGAAAACACAGGAAACCTGAGCAGGAACTTGGGAGGGGCTCAAGGACCCCTCCAAGCAACAGATGATGCAAATTAGGAAAGTCTCCAGGTGTCTTCAACTATGGCCCATCCTGCCCCCTGAGGTATCACCTCTCAGTTCAGCCATGTATGGGTCGCACCACAGTCCCACATATGTATTTGGCTTCAACAACTCCCACAATTTGGTGATTAGTATGCATCTAGGAATCTGCCCATTCTTCTAAATTTTCAATCTTATTAGAGTACAAGTTCCCAAAGTAGGTATTGATAAACTTCTGGATTTCTGCAGGATGTGTTGCAATTTACCCTTTCATTCACTCATTCAAAAAATTTGAATCTTTTTTTCTTCTTTTAATAAAGTTGGCTTAGAATTTGTCTATTTTATTTAATCTTTCAAGGAACCAACTCTTCAATTCATTGATTCTTTGTATTATTTTCTCAGTCTCAATTGCATTTATTTCAGCTCTGACCTTTATAATTCCCTCCTTCATATGCACTTTGGGTTTTAAATTGCTTCATTCTGTGGAAGCTTAAAATTCAACATCAAGTTATTTCCTTGAGCTCATTCAGTTTTTTGGACGTGGGAATTCACTGTTATAAATTTCTCCCTGAAGACTGCTTTCATTGCATCCCATAAGTTCTGATATTGCATATTGGTATTATTGGTTAATTGTAGAAAGTGTGTATTTCTTCTTTAGTTTCACTCATGACCCGTTAGTTGTTCAGGAGGGTATTATTTAATCTCCATGTGTTTATGTAGTTTTTGTGTTTCCTTTGCAATTGACTTCCAATTTCTCAGCAGTACAATCTGAAAATATGCATAGAGTAATTTCAATTCCTTTGCATCTACTTTAGCATGTCCTAAGGGTGATATGTGGTCTATTTTGTAGAAAGACCCATGTGTAGCTGAAAAGAATGTGTATTTTGTTTTTGTTGGGTTGGAACACTCTGTAGGTATCTATTAAGTCCATTTGGTCAAAGGTCTGGTTCAGCTCTAATATTTCTTTGTTGATTATTTTTTTAGTTGATCTATTTGTGACAATGTAGTATTGAGGTTCCCCATTACAATTGTATTAGTGCTTACCTGATTTTTCAGACTCATTAGCATTTATTTTATATAGTTGGGCATACTGGTATTTGGTACATATATATTTATAATTGTTATCTCTTCCTCTTGTATTGTTCTCTTAACAAGTATGTAGTGACTTTCTGTCACTTCTGATCAATCTTGGCTTGAAATCCATTTTGTCTGTAAAGAAAATAACTACCCCTGCTTTCCTTTCAGATTCCTGTCACATGGAGTATTGTTTTCCTCTCTTTGATTTTCAGTCTATAAATTTCTTTTTCAGTTAATGTTGTTTCTTGAATGTAGCATATTGTTGGATTGTGTTTCTTGATCCATTATGCAAGTCTGTTTCTTTTGATTGGTGAATTGAGACCATTCACATTGATGGTTTTAACTGATAGGCACTGATATAGCCTTGTCATATTATTTTCTCATTGTTGGTTCCCTTTCTTTCCCTTTTGATTAACTATTTGCCTTGCCTGTTGTATTGAGATTCATCTAACTGTTGTCTTTGTTGTCTCTTTCTAGAATGTACTTCAGAACTTTTTGAAGTTCTGGTTTGGTGATTACAGATTTCTTCAGTTGTTCTTTATCATGGAAGTATCTTATATCTTCATCAATTTTGAAAGATACCTTTGCAGCACACATTATTTTAGGTTGGAGATTTTTTCTTTTAGGGCTTGAAATACTTCACTCCAAGTTCTCCTTGTCTTAATGGTTTGTGTGGAGAAGTCTGCTGTTTCCCTTTATAAGTGATTTATTTCTTTTTTAAAATTTTTTATTTAAGAGAAAAACAGAAAAGAAAAACTGAAAGCAAAAGAGACAAACAACAAGAACAAATCAAATTCGATAAAATTTTTTAGGTTTACAAAATGAGATGATTGGAATTTGACAATGGTTGTAATATTGCATATTGTTACCTTCAAAGGGGTTGTTTAGATTAACAGATATAGACATGTAAAATCATATGAGTATTAACTGTTCTTTTTCAATGACTAATGCATTTAGTAGTATAGTCATTTTAACTATCTTATGTATACATATATACAAATTTATGTCTTTTTCCTTTTCCCTTCTTTCCTCCTTTCCCCTTAAAATATCTCTTGTTATCTTCAAAATAACTGCCCATATCATCAAGCATAATACAATCAAACAAAAGAGTACAGAATAAAACCAATAAAAACAAAACAATGGAAGCAATGCAGAACTTCAAAACAATAGTAAAACAACACTGGTTACCATAATGTCTCTTGTTATCTTCTAAGCAGTTGCCTATATCATCAGTCATAGCACAAACAAATCAAAGTAGAATAAAATCACTCAAAACAAAACAATGAAAGCAATACAGGGCTTCAAAACAAGGAAATTGGATATGAATAATGGCTACCATAATGTATTTTGTTATCTTTGAAATAGCTGTCCATGCCATGAATATGATAAAATTAGACAAACTGAATAGAATAAAAACAAACTAAACAGAACAATAAAAACAATACAGGACTCAAATCACGATGATAGATTAACAATGGCCACTGCCTTCCCCTTTTAGACACTTCCTCCCCTTTCATTTTTACAATATGTATTGTGTATTTTGATTCCTACTAACTCCTTTAGTTTTTTTGTACTACAGAGATGTCATGATGTTCACCCACGTGACTCTGGATCATTTCAGCCATGAACATGTTCTTAAGTTGTACCCATTTACCTACAAGAGGCTTGAGGTTATTTTTCTTTATAGCGGAGTAGCTTTCCATTGGATAAAAATGCAGTATCTTTCTTGTCCATTCTGTAGCTAATGGGCAAGCTACCCCCACTTCTTTCTGGTTCCCTGTTACATAGAGCATTGTTTTCTCTCCTTTGACTTTTAGTCTATGAATCCCCTTTTGAGTTTAATGTGTTTCTTGTATAAAACATATTGATGAATCCTGTCTCCTGATCCACTCTGCCTGTGTTTCTTTTTATTGGTGAATTGAGGCCATCTATGATAATGGTTAAGGCCAACATGCACTGCCTCATATCTGTCATGCTATTTTCCTGCCATTGGCTGCCTACTTTTCCTCTCTATTCAATTGTCTGCCCTGCTTGGTGATACCCCTCTGCCACTGTTTCTGGAGCTGTGGTCTTTTTTTATCTCTCTCTCTCTCTAGAATGTCCTTCAGTATTCTTTGTAGGGTTGGCTTGGTGGTCATAAATTCCTTCAGTTGTTCTTTGTCATGGAAGTATCTTGTTTCTCTGTTAATTTTGAAAGATAGTTTTGCAGGGTACATCAATCTGGGTTGGAAGTTGTTTTCTTTCAGGACTTGAAATACTTCACTCCAAGCTCTTCTTGACCTGATGCTTTGTGTTGAGAAGTCTGTTGTGATTCTGATGGGTTTTCCTTTACAGGTGATTTGTTTCTTTTCTCTAATAGCTTTTAATATTCTCTTTTTGTGTTGAATTTCTGGGATCTTGATTATTATATATCTGGGTGTAGATTTATTTTGGTTACGGCTAGCTGGAGTTCTATATGCTTCATTTGTCTGAAAGTCACTTCTGTTTTCCATGCTTGGGAAGTTTTCTGATATTATTTCTGTAAATAGACTTTTAGTGTCATTTGTATTGAGCCCTGCTTTTTCACTCACAACTTGTATTCTTAAGTTATGTTTCTTTGGGTTGTCTTGCAGCCATTGTATTGTTACTTCCAGGTTCCTTGTTATTTTTAAGAGATCTTTCCTTTCATGATCACAAGCTGCAAACCTGTCTTCAAGGTTTGAAAGTCTATCTTCAGTTTCTTTCAAGTGGTTTTGCCAACTTTCAATGGAGTTTTTAATTTCCGGGTTATCTCTTTGAATCTGTTTCATGTATTCTAAATCTTTTTCGTACTGTTCATTCAAGGTTTCCCTCATTTTCCTATGCTCCGTTTTTTCATCTGTCTTCTTTAGAGATAGCTAGCAATTCTTTTATTATGTTTTTCATTTCTTCATTTAATTGAGTTAGTATTTCTGTTCTAATTTCTTTTATAGCCTCATGAAGTTGTTTCTTTACTTCAGTTGCCATCATGTCAGAAACTTCAGTTGTGCAACTCCTAATCTCTTCTGCATTTGTATCTCCTGGACTTGCTCTGCTTGGATTGGAGGCTGCCTTTTGCTTCTTTGTCTTGACATATTCCTGGGTTCTTCTGGACAAATGGGTGCTGGGGTCCCAGGCACTCCCCACATTGGCTACAATTTCTCTGAAGTGAGACTATGTGGTTCTTCTAGCCAGTGCCAATTATGGATATGGTGGCCATTGGGTACACTGGTGCAGGGCTGTCTGCTGTTTTTCCCAGCCTGTGTTAGCTCCCTGACTGCTGGTGGAGGGCACATGGGAGTGCACACGGGGTTTGGCCTGGCCGCCACCTGCTAACCTGGGCTGTTCACCAGCTGGATCCTCTGCTACCGCCCCTAGAGTGTGTGCATGGCAGCAGCCTCCAAACTGAGCTAGCTACCTGCAAGGACCCTCCAAGATGGCCCCTAGAATGTGTGGGGGGACAGGGCTCAGTCCAAGCAATTTCCACGAGTCTGTGCCCAGCTAGGAGCTGCTGGAGGTTGCCAGGAGCAGTTCTGGTTCCAGGCTTTTCCAGCCCAACCCCAAAATTGTTCCGTCAATCACTCTCTCCCACAGGAGGATGGAGTCCTCTGCATTCACCATCAGCCAGCTCAGTCTTCCAGGTCTGCTTCCCCATCCTCCATGGTACTTTTGAACTGGCTATTTATGTATAAGAAACTACTGTCATATATATATATTTTTGTGACCAATAATCTCATTGCTTGGAATATTTAATTGAATTTCTTGGGTTGTCTAGGTATAAAATACTTGTTTTAGTAAATATTAATAGTGTTACCTTCCCTTTTCTTGTGATGGTCCCACTTGTGTTTCTCTAGCTGGTGGCATTGGTCCTAGATAAACTGTTAGGCAATGCCAAATGTTTTAGGTGAATGTCTTGTCTCTGAAACTTTCATGGTGGCTCACCATGTTTGATGCCTGTTGAGCATCCTCCCTCCTGCCCTGTGGTACTATGTGGTCCAGGTTCTAGTAGATACGTTTTTTTCAGGAGCTCACTTTGTGGTACATCATGTTATTCACCTCTCTGATTTGTTTCCTTTTTCTAGGAGCTTTCTAAGTATTATCTTCTTGTGTTGAATTTCTGGAATCTTAATTATTATATGCCTGTTGTAGTTTCTTTCTGATCATGGAAAATTGGATTTCTATATACATCATTTACATGTATGTCAAATTCTTTTTCCATGTTTGGGAAGTTTCCTGCTATTACTTTTGTGAACAGGTATTTATTTATTTATTTATTTACGGTACCAGAAATCAAACGCAGAACCTTGCACTTGTCAGGCAGGCACTTGTGCTGTTCAGCTATATCCCCAGTCCATTGTGAACATGTTTTTAATGTTCATTGTGCTATCTCCTGATTTTTCATTGATTCCAGTTATTTTTATGTTATTCTTCTTTGCATCATCTAACAGTTCGATTGTTTGTGGTCCCTTGTTATTTCTAAGAAGTCTTTCATTTGATGATCACCAACTGCAAACGTGTTCTGGATCTGACATTTTAAATTCACATTGGTTGATTAGTCTGCATATACTTTCAATAGAATTTTTAATCTCCTGGATATCTGTTTTAATCTATTTTTTGGAATCCAGTCCTTTCCTATGTTGAGAATTTATGGCTTCCATCATTTTCCCAAACTCTTTATTTTTTTTATCTGTACCTACTCTAGATTTACTATTCATGTCCTTCGTTATCATCATCATCTCTTTAGTTATCTGTGTAATTGTTTCTGATTTGATTTCATCTAGAGGCTCATCCATCTGCTTTGTTACTTTTGCAGCTACCATGTCAGAAAGTTTAGCTGGGTAGTTTTTGATTTCTTTGACCTCAGTGCCCACTGAACTTGCCTTGGGCAAACTGGAAGTCTGATTGCATGCTGTTTTCATGTTCTGTCATTTTCTAATTTTTAAAGTTTGTTTTCTGAATTGATGTTTGTAAATTCTTTATGGTAGGTAGGTGTATTATTTGTATCCAGACACCTTTAGGAAATGATTACTTTTCAGAGATGTCTTCTAGGTGTAGCTGTCTTTTGACTTTTAAGTCTGTCCTACAAATACTATTTCTTCAATTTATTAGGGATGAGAGGTTGCTGCCTATGTAATCTGGCACTCAGTTCTTTGGTCCTGGACTATGGTATTGTTTATGACACCCAGACAATCTCAAATTTGGCATACAGGAGGAACCACTGATCATAACTATGTCACCTTTGCTAAAGCAATATGGTCAGTAATAACAGTAGCATCAAGCACAGTCTAGGTAATGTCAAACTGTTATAACTGTTTTGCCACTTTTAACCATAGGTGCAAATTATATAGTCACATAACCAAATGTAAAACAAGTCAGAAAATCAGATCAGATACTTCAGATCATTCCTGGGTCCAGCTTCCTCCTTCTTTTCTTCCCTAAAGTCTTAGTTACTTTTCTCTCATTGCTGGGAAAACACCTGACTCCCCAAAATAAGGAAAGAAAGGTTTACTTAGCTTGCTGCACTGCAGGAGGCTGATGAGTCTCAAATGAAAGACTGAAGTCTATGATGAAGACTGAACAGTCTATGCCTGAAGACCAAAGAGTATGCCAGAAGACTGAAGCGTCCCAGGTGGATGCTGAACTGTCAGCACTAGAAGCCAGGAGATGACTTCCTAACTGAAGGCAAAAGCTAGAGGTCCTCCAAAGAATAAGCACTCAGTCGTTCTTCATTTCCCTTTTATTGTGTGAAAACTACTCTCCCACCCTATGTAGCAGTCACACCATCTCTGTGCCCTCCTCTTGCACAGGTTCAAGATGTTTACAAAATGAGAACCCTGGCCCTCTGCTGAGTTACTTAGTTAAACTTGTAAACTTATGAAGGTGACACAATGAATCAACCATAGCAATCCAATCCTTGTCAACTTAGCAACCAGACACAACTCTTTAAATTGGTCTCCTGATACAAAGACATGCTTATAATTACACCTAATGTACAAATGATTATAATTATATCTGCATACAAATGAAAACACACTAATTACCTCACCAGAGTAAAAGGTACATTTTCCTTGGGGGATGCTTATTCTTATCATTCCACAACTTGAACATTATAGTACAACTTTAACAGTTCTTAAGAATCAGTATTAAGTCTATCAATATTATATTACATTGGAACTATATTAGAGGAGGAATATTACAATTCTCTTTTCTGTAACTGATCATGGGATCATAGCTGGTATTTAGAATTATCTTCTTCCACTACCCATTCTGTATTCCCTTGGCCTTCAACAAGCACCTCAGCAGGTCTTGGTTCTTTCCCTGGTGGAGTGACCCACAGCTTCATTCCTGAAGGCTCTGGGCCACTTGTCATTCTACCTGTATTCGGTCATTATAGTTTCTCATTGGCTTTAATAACAGAGCATGGTAATACTACGAGGCAACCTAAGGGATCTCCTGTACTCCATGTATATCCTTCCTTTTCTCCATTGTGGAGTAGTAGTCCAAATTCCACTTGACAGTCTGGGTCAATCACCCAGACAACACTGTGACTCCTTTTTTAGCTAGTTTCCTCAGAGGCACAAGGAAACCTAAATGACCAGGGGGAAGTCTTAGCTTCCAGTTCAATGGTATCATTGTGCTTCTTGTTACAGGCCTTCCCCTCTCTGGAACTAAGACTTCTAAACCAGCAGAAGATAACATCATGGAGACAGGAAGCAAAACTTTTACTAGTGGATCACTAGGGTAATGATGAATAGTAGGTACCCTTCTTACATCCACCCTTGATTCCTGGGCCCATGAATCTTGGCTATGGGAGACATGTTACTATATAGTGGATGCTGTGTCTTCAAAAGACCATTCCACTATTCTATTCATCCAGCTACTTCTGGATGGTGAGGAACATGGTAAGACCAGTGAATTCCATGAGTATGAGTATTGGGGACCTGGCCTAGATCCACACTCTCCCAAATGAGTGTACAACAAAGGTTAAAATAAATAAGATAAGTGGTATGATTTTTAGGGCTCCAGGAGGATCAAAACCCTTCTACAGAGTTTGACGCTCTGAGGGCTAAGACAAGAACTGTCTCTGGGCAGCCCATATTTATTTTCTCAGTCAAGGAAGGGATTACAGTGGAAAACACAGGAAACTCAGCAGGATCTTGGGAGTGGTTCAAAGACTTTTTCTAAGTAGCAGATTATGTTAATTTTGGAGAAGTATCTTGACCTTGAGTATAATCCTGAGATGACTCATGATGGCATAGATGGTCTTACACTAAGAAGAGTCAATAGGAAGTCTCAGATGGGTGGTACCAATAATCCTAATCCTTTCTTTCATCACACAGGAAAATATGCAAAACCAGACCATGTGAACTTGTGGTCCCCAATACATGAGCCCATTGCCTCACTTCTTTGGCTGTAAAATGTGTTCCTTGGTCAGAAGCAATGCTATGTGAAATTTCATGATGTTGGATAAGGCATTCTGTGAGTTCACAGATGGTAGTTTTGGCAGAAGTATTATGTGCAATGAAGGCAAATCCATATCCAGAATACATGTCTATGTTATATTCTAGTATCAGGATTCTCAGTCTTGAAGAGGTGAATGTGTTGCTGTTTGTTGCTTTGCCATCTTCCCAGAAACTGTTTAACTTTCAAGTGTTCATAGTTTTTCTAGTTTGATTTTGGTATCATCAAATAATACATTCCACAGCTTTTCATCATAATAAATATTTTGATGAGGTTTGCTTTATGACTCAGGATAGTCTACCTTTGGGAGCATTCCATTGGCTCTTGGAAAGAATGTGTGTTCTGCTGTTTTGGAGGAGAGCATTCTATAAATATCAATTAAAACCAGTTGTTTAATTCATTTATAGCTTTGTTTATTCTCTACCTAGTGGTTCTGTTGATTGCTAAGAGTAGGTGTAACTTGAACTGCAAAATGAAACTTAAAAAGTTATTTTTTTTCTTTTAGAGATGAGCTACTTTTCTAAACTTTCTTTTGTTGGGCACATAGTAGCCAACATTCTCTCCTCTCCTCAGCCCAAAAGAGGTGATTGGCTAGCATATGTACATGTCAGTCCACAGGTAAGAACCTGGTTTCCTTTCCACTAGAAAGAGGAGAATGAGCTGAACATGGTTGAAAGTGATAAAGCAAGAGTGGAGATCTGTATTGTCTCTCTGTGTTTGCTGTCCTCTCAGTTCCTTATGGTGAAAGACCCTTCCCCAACTGTACAAGGGGAGATGGTGATTTGAGACTAATAGGCCACTCCATCTCCTTGGAGCTAATTTTGAATAAACCTTTTTTTAATAAAGTATATGACCTCTTTTGATTTGGTCAGTGATAAGCAGACAAACATGAGGCTATGAACCTGAGTGGTCAGTAATACTTTTAGAGTAGGCAGCCAGGAGATAAGTCCTCCTGAAAGGTGTATATCCAGGCAGGCACTTGGGAAAAAGGTCTGACTGCTCCTGGCTAACTGTACCTATGGTCAGGCCTCCAAGGACATTCCAACAGCTGCAGGGGACAATTTTGAACCCAGGAATCTTTCTCATTTCCTACTCATGGCATCCGCTGCCTATAAATGCTTTTGTTGGTAAAAGGAAAAAGGCTGTTTGGGGAGCTGTTAAGCTCTGCTCGGCTTCACACTAAAAAGTGCATTCCAAGGATCTATTGTCTCCACTATTTGAACTTTCTCTTAGGTTGTTTGACAGTGCCATTTGGTTAAAGAATCTATCATTTGGGAACATTTTGAACTTATCACAGGTCATTTTGGGGCACTGACTAGCTGGTAGTGCCGTTTGCAGTGAGGCAAATCCTTTTACCATTTGCGGCCATTTAGATCAGTCATTGATTATTGTGAGAAGACATTTGGAGGTAAGAAAATTTTCTAGGCATTTGCTTTTGTTTTGGATATTTGTTTGAGTTTGCTTTCATTTGACTTCATTTGATTTTATTTCCTTTTGTTCTTATAACCACTTTTTTTCTAGGACAGGCAGGAATTTTCAATAGCTTCTAGAAGCTGCATACTAATGAGGCAGGTTTCAGTCAGTATTCTGTAAAGAGAGGGTTGTCTGACTTGTGTCCTTTCCATCCTATGAATGTAAGGCAGGAAATTTCCCCCCATTTAAGACCTGATGGAGCACTCAGTTTGGCCACAGAGCTTCCCATTTCGGGACAGGACTATATCTCCTAAGGCAGTATTCAGTTAGAGGTTTAAATCAACCTTAAGGAAACACTAGGCCTTGTCCTTTCTTTAAATAATTTGGGGTTTTGTGTAAGCCATTTGGGGCTTTAAACCATTCTGAGGCTCCTTTGTGAGCCAATATAGAATTCAGTGTTTGGATTAAGGGGTTTTAGAGGAGTAGAGACACTGGCGGGGGGGGGGGTGTTTGAAGTCTGTTGTGATTTGCTCATGAATAAAGGTATTTGTGCTATTTTGTAGTTTACTAGAGAACTTCTAGTTACCTGTGCCTTTTAAAAAGGCAATTTATGTTGATTCAAAATGGGTTGTTTAACTACAACTATTATAGGAAGGTAAGTTAAGTAGAAATTAATATACAGCCAGAGAGGGACTGGGTTTTCAAAGAAATCAACAGATAAAATAAAGAGATCAGAACTTTGACTGAAGGAACATCTGAAGAAGACCAGGCTTAATGGCCAGACCTATATGCCTCCTAAAGGATAAACAGTAACTTGGAATTATACTATTTTTTTATTTTTAATTTTTATTTTTTATTTAAGAGAAGACACATAAAAGAAAGACAAAAAACAAAAGAGACAAACAAACAACAAGAAATACAATACAATAACATTTATAGGTTTACAAAACAAGATGATAGGAATTTGACAATGGTTGTAATATTGTATATCATTACCTTCAAAAGGGTTGTTTAGATCAACAGTACAGACACGTAAAATTGATCTAATCATATAAGTATTAATTGTTCTTTTTCAATAACTAATACATTTAGTAGTATAGTCATTTTAGCTATCTTATGTATACATATATACAAATGTATGTCTTTTTCCTTTTCCCTTCCTTCTTTCCTCCTTTTCCCTACCCCAATTACTTTTCCTCTTTGAGCAGTTTCTAACCCTTACACAGTATTTATTGAAGATTTTGGATCGTATATACTTTTTCAGTTTCTTACACTTGGGAGACAATATGGTATTTACACATGTGAGTTTTATTTATTTCACTTATGAGTATGGTTTCAAGTCATGTCCACTTACTAATAAAAGTCTCAATGCAATCTTTCTTGATAGCTGAGTACTATTCCATTGTATAAAAATATCACATATTTTTTATCCATTCCTTGATTGATGGGCACTTGCGTTGTTTCTGACATTATACTATAATTATCACCACTGGTCCAGGAAGTTCAGGTAAGCATCAATCACCCAGGTGGGTGACCAGAGCATCCAGACCCATCCCTTCCCAAAATGCCTCTGTTCTTTCTGTACACCTTTGCTATGTAACTTGCTCCCCTATTTAACCAAGGTCAGCTAAACAGCTACCCTTGTAATCATATAGGTTAATTGAGTTCGATCCATCTTATACTTACCTCATTTTGTACCCACCTTGTGATTTTGCTCTATAAAATATTTTTTGGACCCCTCCTGTCTCTTAGGAGCTATCTCTCAATAAATCTTTTCTACTCTTAACCTCCTTTGTCCTTTGGAATTCATTCTTCAATTTCAGGAGACATAAGCTAGATTACATCTGACATCTGGTAGGTTATATTTCTCCTATATCAAATGACACTCTGATTCCATGAAACTGTCTTTAAGAAGATTCATTGGAGTAAAATCAATAACTGTTTTCTTTGCCCTCTTCTGGATGAGTGACAGGTATTAGCAAGAGCCTTTTGTGCCACTGATGATGCAGCTACTTGGCTAATGTTGGTGATTTTCTTATTGTTCTTTACACTTTGTCCTTATTTTAACTAACAATATTTTGTTTATTCTAAACCAGTTGTGTTTCAAAATATTTGTCAAAACTTCTGTTTGCTTGAAATTGATTTTTGTCTCCTGACACCTCCATTTCTAAACTAGAAAAATGAAGAAATGACTACAGTTGTTTTGCCTTTGTGTTTTTCTCAATGGGAATATCATTCATAAACTGATTTCTCTCTTTTTTTTGTACAAGAGACCTTGAGCAATAGTACCAAGATAAGATGTGTAAATCTCTGACCAACACCAATATATCTAAATTTTAGCACAATAGGGAATGTCTTCTACCTGGGAGCTTTTAAATTGACTAAGACCTATCAGAAGTTAAGGCAAGAAAAAGCTTCAGAAAATTTGAACTCAGGTTAACTGGGAAAGCAATCTCCTTTAAGATACAAATTTCTCACTTTTCTACAACCAGTATCCTATCTTCAGACAGAAAATTTAAGATTGAGTATTGCTTAGAATTGTGAAAAGGAAAATTATGCCAATAGTGTTGCAATGGCAAGCAGAAACACCAAAACCCAGAATTTGGAGGCAGCTATATTTTATGTCGATGGGCACTCATCAGAATCATTCCCAAAATATCAGACCCTGATGCTTGGTAGTTTGGGGCTTATGTGGGATAAACAAGCAGGAAGTACAGAAGCACCATATTTGATGGTTATTGATTGGTTGTTATAATATGCATCACAGTGACCAGCTATGCATCACAATGATCATTCATTTCTAGGAGACAGAAATAACAGGAACTTGTTTTTATTTTATTTTATTTTATTTTATTTTATTTTGCTTTAATGAGGATAAAACAGAATAAAACCAATCAAAATAAACCAGTGCAAGAGATACAGGACTTCAAAACATTATGAAATCAACAATAGTTACCATAATGCCTTTTGATGTCTTCAAAATAGCTGTAGATAACTTCGGACATAGTAAAAATCAAACAGAACAGAATAGAATAGAAACAATAAAAGCAAAACAATGAATGCAATAAGGGATTTCAAAACAAGCCAATAGTAAATCCAAAACTGCTACCATAATAAATCTTGCTATCCTTGAAATAACTTCTCCTGCCATTGGATTTAGCACAATCAAACAAAAGAGAATAAAACCTAGCCCAACAAAACAATGGAAATAATATAGAATGAAACAAGACCATAGGGAATCAATGGCTCCAACCCTTAGAAGGAGGTCCCCCCTAGATACCACACTGTTTACCAATATCCTCTGAACTTATGATCAGACCACTGGCCCTAGACCTGCAATGTTAGTGAAATGCCAAAGCACCACAGGCATCCAATTGCATTTCACCTCAATAGCTTATCGCTGGATAAGCTGGGTGGGGATGGGGTGGGGTTGGTACTTCTTGTTTGCCAGTCCACATGCCGGAAGGGGCTAGGGTCTGTCTGTTCCAGTCCAGTGGTGGCCCATGCATGGTGCTGGTTCCCAGACTGGGTTGTTTGCTGGTGTGGTCATTGTTCTCTCTCCCCTGAGTCTGGGAATGGTGCTGACTCACAGAGAGAGGCTTGGGTCTAGCTGTTCCCAATCTGCGAGAGGCCCATGCATGGCACTGGTTCCCAGACTGGGCTTGTTTGCTGGTGCAGCCATTGAGTAACAGGAACTTGTAACAGGAACTGTTACCTAGGCAACTAACAGCCTGGCTGGGGGGGTGGAATTTTCTGATACAGTTTAACTTTCTAAAAGCTCGGAAATGATAATTTTAAGTCTTTGTTTTATACATAAATATATTTTTTACACATTGTTTGGAGGGTACCAGATTAATTTAGAAATAAGAGTGCTTAGGGAATTGTATTGGTTGGATCCTGTGTCACCCCAAGGCCTCATATAATTTGGATGGGGCTGAGTCTGGCATTTGTGATTGGTTTGTTGTTTAGTGCTGGGATTGGTGATGTGAGTGGTGCACCCGCCCAGGAGTGGAGCCATTATACAGGATAAGGACAAGAAGAATGCATGTCTTCACTTTCTCTCTTGCCCAGTTCGCCTTGCTGTTTGGCAGTCGCCATGAATGGCTGTCCTGCCACGTCATGCTGCCTTGGAGTCAACTAAATATGGACTGAAATGCCCAAGAACTGTAAGAAATAAACCTTTCCTTCCCTAATTTTGGGTGTCAGGTATTCTGTCTCAGCAATAAGTGAAAAGTAACTAAGACAGGAATTAAGAAAGCATAAACCTAAATGCCTTGTAATCCTCGTGACGTAAAGAAATGTCTTAAAGGATGTAAAAAAGTTGCCTAAATGCTATTGACATGCATTTTGTCTATTTTAGCCAATCAGAATTATATTTTAGGTGTTTGACTTTCAAAAAAATTTTCAGTTTCACAAAGGATATAAGAAAGACTGAAGAACATAAAGAAAATGTAATTAAATTTTTTGAGTTTGTTAGACTCTTAATGACTCTTGGGAATCAGAGTCAGTTAAATATTGAGATACTGTGACATATTAATATAACACTGGCTGATCATTCTTCTGTTTAAAGGTTCAAATTCTTCTGCTTCTCAGAAAACACTATGAGCCAATAGACAATGTGAAGGCTGATTCTGATATAAGTAGAAGAGGCCCCAATGGGTTAGTAGACATTGGTTAAAATAATTATGGGTTATAACAAAAATGACTTTTTCTCTGGAAATTTGCATACTAAATCTAAGTGAAGGAATAGACTGTTTTGTCTTATACATTAACTTTTGTCTGAGTGAACAATGTCCAGTCATGCTGTCCTTCCTAACTTCCTGTAAGAGTTGAGCTCACATTTACATGGGTAGTAACTTCTGCAACTCTCGAATGATAAGCTAAGAGGCACTAATGTGGGACTATTACAAACCACTTAGGCTCATATTATTACAGACAACTAAGTTAGGTAGAAATATTGTAGGCAGTCAGACAGGGCTAGGTCCTCAAAGGAGCCAGTGCAGAAGACAGGATACATTGCAACTGTGGGGAAGATAGACACCTCCGCTGAAGGCCAGAACTCAACACAAAAGATCAGAGGAATGCACCCACATACTTGCTTGCTCTCTCTCTCTCTCTCTCTCTCTCTCTCTCTCTCTCTCTCTCTGTACCAGGAACTAAACCCTGGACCTTGCTCTTATCAGGCAGCTGTTGTGCCACTAAGCTACATCCCCCTGCTGTCAGTGATTGATATTCTAAGTAGGTATCAGTCACTTTGGGAAAGCCGGGAAGAACCACTGATCACTTCCTCCAAGGAAAGCCCTGTTCTATTTCTTACCAATTTGCTATGTGATTTGCTTTCCCATTTGACCCCCAGTTAATCGATAATGCCTGAGCAATTATGCTCAACAAATTGGTTATCAAATCTTAACGGTTAACCATAGTTTTTTCCCACCTCATGCCCATCTTGTAATTTCTCATTTTTCCCCACCTTGGACCCACCTCACCTTGTGGTTTTGCTCTTTATAAATCCTTTGAAAAGTCAAGGTCCCCTGCAACCCACTCTGGACACTTTAGTCTCTCTCTCTCTCTCTCTCTCTCTCTCTCTCTCTCTCTCTCTCAGACAGCTTTTTTTCCCCAATAAATATACTTTACTCTTAACTTCCATTGTTCCTAGAATTCATTCTTTGATTTTAGAGAACATGAACTCATACCAGACATCTAGCAGGTTGGGAGTTTGTTTCCCCTGTATCAGTATGATCAGGTTCATCTGCTTGTTGCTGACTAAGTCAAAGGAGGCCATGTATTTGTATGAGAAGGAACAGGAATTATCCAAAGGTAGCTCTGAGGAGGTGAAGGGGCCCATTAGACTCAAATCACCAAATCCCCATGCGCAGGTAGGCAAGGGTCTTTTATAGAAGAAACAGAGGGGAGGAACATAGAGGGATAATGCAGCTCTCACACCTGTTTTGTCACTTCCAGCTGTATTCAGCTCATTGTTCCCTTTCTGTGGAAAGAAAACCAGGCTCCTGCTTCCTGGGGCCCTTGGGTGTCTGCGTATTCTGTCACCTCATCTGGGCTGAGGGGAAGAGGGGGTGTTGGCTTTGTGCTCAGCAGGAAAAAGCTTGGAGAAGTTGCTTACCTCTAAGAAAAAAGGCCTAACTTTTAAAGGTCTATTTTGCAGTCCTGTTACAGAGCAAGTATTGCCACCCGTAGTCTGTAGATCCTTCTAGATCTTCTTAAGCTGTGCCATTTTAAATGTCTTACATTTAAAGTTATGTTTATAGTCTTCACGTAGATTCACTTATGGGTATCTTTATTATCCATAATGGTTTACTTGTGGTATCATGAATATTTGGTTAAAAAACAATTCATTGGTGTCAATTAAGTTATTCAAGTTCAAAATCCCCAGAAAACCCTTCAAAGATTTTCAAATAGCACTGTGTTGGACATGTAGATTCAATTTCCAGGAATTGACAATGTATGACATGTTTCATTCTCAGCCAAAAAAAATTGCTGTGGAACATTAATTTATGTTTCTCAGATGTTTTAATTTTGGGGACAATACAAAGGTAATTATTAAAAATTAAATTAGACAAATATGTAAGTAAACAATTGAATCATTTATAATTAAGTTAAAATACTAAAGACATTTGCTAAGTATAAATTCATGTATTCTTTGCTTCTTAAAATTTGTAAGTACTGTTAAAGTATTTCATAGATTATTGATATATGTATGAAACTGAAATAAGAACAGAAGACATCTGATCCTTTAATAAGTTTCTAAGTAACTACATTAGAGGGACAACAAATATCTAAAAATAAAGGCTTGTGAAACCTAAGTCAAATTAAAAATGAATTTAAATAACAAGTCTCAAAGTCATTGAGAGTTGTATCTGTTCATCATTTTAAGTTAATAATTTGTAAGCATAACTCATTTAATATCCTAGTAACAATCTGTTTTAAAACAATCTGTTTTAAAAAAACTTTTGCTGTAAAGGCTTAATAGTTATGACTTACCTGTCAGTTCAAGGGTTTGCTTATATGACATAATGCTAACAGTTTCAAGGGATTTTTTTAAAGGTTTGCTTCTCTGTAGCAGACAAACTGCTATTTTTGCTATCTAGTCTTTAATTAAATTAGGTACTTAAAATATTTATTTTTTAAAAACCCTTTGATTTTATAAAAAAGCCTTATAAGATTTAGAAACAAAAATTTTTGGAATTTTTCCCACCTCAAATATGTTATGTGTTCTTTTCTAGCTATAAAGTGCTTTCAATTATATATTACACATGGTTTGGGACACAAGTATGAATAACAACATGATTTTGTAAACCACCAGTAAGTAACCTATATGTGGGATGGCATAGATTTGAAATAATGTAAAAGTTTTGTTTTTGTTGTAAATTGATCATATATGTTAATAATATAAGTTTTGGGTAAAATCCTTCTAATTAGAGACACTTTGTCCTAAAAAGTTTTTAATTAAAAATGTTATACTCATGGATAATGTCAGTATCTGTCATAAAACAAGAAGGCTTAAGCTATTCATCTGGTCTTAGTAAAATTTACAACAAAACTTCTTAAAAACAGTTTTAAATTTGTCAAAATAATTTGTGTTCTTTACTGTCTTGTTAAAATTAAGTGTTTAAAAAATTAAGTCTTAGGAAGTTCATATTTACTTAGCTATCTGTTTAAAGTTTTGTTTTACAGTTCTTGTTACATTTGGCCACATAAACTACCATTATATGATTTTCCTATTTTTAAAATATAATTATTCTAGTATAATACAGTCAGTCATAAGGGTTGTCTTAATGTGTTACAAAAGTAACTAATTTTTTTTGCTAAATTTCTACTTATGTATCACTTATAGTCACACAACTGGTGAAAGACGTGTTTCTCCTGGTCAATAAGACAACTGTCTTGCTGAAAAGTGCATGTTCCTATTTAGTAAAATAGATACTAAATTTTACACACTGTATTCAAAATTGTTTACAGTTTCGTATGTGTGTCTAAAAATTCCTAAAGGTGTTACCAAACTATAATTCTTGGTTTTTATATTAATAAATTATATTTACCTTCTGAGTAAATAAATATTTATATATATAAATTTATACGCTTTCTGGGAGAAGTAAACTTGTTTCATAGAAACACTGACTTTCTTTAATTAACTTGGTCGCTATGTTTATTAGTCCAAGTCTACTATGCAGACTGGATTTACTTTGTTCTTTTTGGCTTGTTTTATATCTGTTTATAATCTTTATAACTACTGCTTGTCACAGTTCTAAAGTCTAAGGATGCTGACTGAAGAATAGATAAGATTAAATTTGACATTGGACTCTGGATAAGCTCAGCCTAAGAGTCACTCTTTCTACGTCTCTGTTATTACTCCAGTTTGGTAAGAAAGATTTTTTTATACTCACTCCAATCATCTGTCACATTCCTTTTAATGGTGAACATGCTCTGAGTGGCCATCACCAGAGAAAGCTGCCTTGGCCCCATGGGATGAGGCTGCAGATGTCTAATTGGCAGTGCCTTCAGAAGAAAAAATGCAGTCAGAAAGGGGGAAAAATTTGTAAACATTAAAGAATCACTTGTTTGTGAACCCAACCAAAATAAATAGACATACAGAACTTACAAAAGAAGATTCTTATTTGCATAATTGTATAAGAAGCAAAAAAAAGCCCTTCTAGTAGGTACAACGGTTAGCTATTTCCTGACTCTAGCTTTATTTATATTTGGCTGAGCAATTTTTAGTGATACTTTTTCAGGCTTAAGCATCTGGCTTCTTTTTGCTTGTGCTCTAGCTATCTTCAATGGAATCTGTGCACCAATCCAACATGAGACAGGCAGATGAGGCAGTACATCAAGGCCTGTGGGGATCTGAGCTACTAGAGTCTGTGCCTAGATCCCCAGTCTCCCAAACGAGTGTGTGGAGAAGGTCCAGACAACTGAGACAAGCAGCATGATCTTTAGGCTCCAGGAGGACCAAAATCCATTGCAGAGTTTGTAACTCTGGTGGCTGAGCGAGACTGCCTCTGTGCTGCTCGTATTTATTCAAAACAGGGAAGGGGTTTGTGGAAAATGCAGGAAACCTGAGCAGGAACTTGGGAGGGGCTCAAGGACCCCTCCAAGCAACAGATGATGCGAATTAAGAAAGTCTCCAGGTGTCCTCAACTGTGGCCCATCTTGCTCTCCAAGGCATCTCCTTGCTCTCAGTTCAGCCGTGCCTGGGTCACACCACAGCCTTGCACATGTATTCAGCTTCAACAACTCCAACAAAGGCCCTCAAGATTGATGGCTAAAATGAGGTGAGGGAGTGTCACAATGTGCCACCATTGCTGCGTAAAGGATGAAAAAGATTACTCAGACAGGATTTTAGTTCAGTCACTGAGAGGACCCAGAGGGGCTGGTACTTCAGCATAAGAGATCTTCAGGGAAAGAAGAGCAAGCTGAGACTTCTGTGGTTATTTATTTGTAACTCAAGGGCAAGAGAACAGAGATGTAGAAAAATAGCACTTGTGATATAATGTATAGAAGTTTTGGTCAGGGGACAGAGATAGAATGGAATGGTTGGCTATGTGACACGTCAACCTAGTTTAAGTAATCTTACCAGGGCAGAGAGATACAATGGCCAAACCAAACATCTTTGAGAACAAACCACTTGTAATTCTTCTGACTGTTGTCAGAATGCTCTAAACTCTAATCATGTATTCCAGGAATCCTGAACTCTTGTCTGGAAAGACCTTTCTTTTTTTTTGCATTTACTTCAAACACTCTTTTGGGCAGAGTCTCGCCAAAAGAGGAGAATTGTAACCAGCACTGCAAAATGGAACTTTAAAAGTTACATTTTTTTTTCCATTTGGACATAAGCAACTTTTCCAACCAACCTCTTGCTGAGCACCTCACCAACACCCTATGATAGAATATGCAGATAATGAGCCCGGGAGGCCGGCGGGCTTTACTCTCCACAGGAACAGGGACAATGAAGATGGCTGGAAGTGATGATGCAGGCATGCAGATTTGTGCTGTCTCTCTGTGCTCCCTCCCCTCTGTTCCTTATTATGAAAGACCCTTCCACACTGTACTGGGGAAATATTGATTTAAGGCAAATGGGCCCTCCCATCTCTTTACAGCTAGCTTTGAATAATCCTTTTTCCCTTCTACCAAAATTTATGGCCTTCTTTGATTTGGTCAGGGGTAAACAAATGAACTGATGTGGCTGGTAACAATAGGATGTAACTGTAATAATAGATTTGTCTATTCTTTATTTTTGTCAGTTTTGTTTCATATGTTTTGAAGCATTTGTGTTTAGTGTACACATTTACAATTGCTGTGACTTTTTGGTGAATTAACCCATTTATCATTAGATAATGTCTGTCTTGCTTTTAGCAACTTTCTTTGCACAGAAATGTACTTTATCTGATACTAATATATGTACCCCTGTTTTTATTTTCTGATCAATATTTGCATAGTATAACTTTTTCACCCATTTTGTTCAACCTACATAGGTCATTATGTTTGAAGTAAATTTCTTTTCTTTTAAATGTTTCTGTATTTATTTGTTTCTTTGCTTGTTCATTTTTTATTACCACAAGTTTGTAGTATATAATATTTAAATTTCTTCTGCAGAGTTAGTACTGCACATCTTTTTTAAAAAAACTTTATTGGTACATTTTAGATATACATAATGATTACATTCATCAAAAGGAATTTGTACCTGTACGTAATGTATCTTGATTCTTCTTTTTCTTCCTCTCCTCTCCTCTCCCTTCAACCCTCTTCCTTTCCTTATTTCCAAACTTTGTTTCCATTTTTCCTTCTATCCCTTTTCTTCTCTTCCCTTCTTTCTTTTCCCCCTTTCCTTCCCTTGTTCCCCTTCCCATTTGAACATTTTATTCCCACATACCAATATCTATTATACATTTTGGTCCTTATTTACACTTTTGGTTTCTCACACCAGAAAAACAATGAAATATTTAAATATGCATGACCAGTTTATTTCACTTCAGAGAATGATCTCAGGGTGTATCCATTTATCTATAAATACCTCAAGTTTATCCTTCTTTAAAAGGATAAACTTTTTAATACTCCATGAAAATAACACATCTTTTTTATCCATTCATTGGTTGATGGGCATTTGGTTTGTTTTCAAGATTTAGCTATTACAAACTGTGCTGCTACTGTGTTATGGTTCTTTTCATTCTTTTGAGAAGATATCAAAAGGGGGAATAGCTGGGTCAAATGGAACCTTTAGTTGTTTTTTGTTTGTTTTGTTTTGTTTTGTTTTTTGAGGAATCTCCACACTGATTTCCACAGTGGTTGGACCAGTCTACATTTCCACTAACAGTGGAGAAGGGTTCTTTTTTATCCACAGCCCTTCCAGAATTTGTTATTGGTTTATTTCTTGATAATAGCCATTCTTTCTGGAATGAGATTGAATCTCAGCATTGTTTTAATTTGCATCTCTCAAATGACCAGTGATGTTGAACAACTTTTTTACATATTTATTTGCCATGTGTACTTCTTCATGTAAGAAGTGCCTATTCATTTCAGATGCCCATTTTTGGATTGGGTCTTTAAATTTGGGGGTATGATATTTTTAGTTCTTTATATATTCTAGATGTTAGCCTTTTGTCAGAGGAACAGCTGGCAAAACTTTTTCCCACTCTGTGGGTTGTGTTTTCACTTTGTTGATTTTTTTTTAACTAGGCAAAGGTTTTTAATAAGATGAGATCCCATTTGTTGATTCTTTGTATTATTTTCTATCCAAATGGGATTTTATTCATAAAGTTTTTGCTTACACCCATCTCTTAAAAAGTTCTACCTATTCTGTCTTCCAATAGATTTAGGGTTTTTGTTTCAATATTTAGGTTATTTCTATGTTAGTTTAGTGTATGGTGAGAGATATGGGGCTAGGTTTAATCTTCAACATGTGAAAAGCCAGTTTTCCCAGCACCATTTTTTAAAGAGATTAATTTTCGTCCAGTGAAGGTGTTTGGGTCTTTTGTCAAAGATAAGTGGCCGAGTGTATTCACAGTTGTTTCTGTGTCTTCTATTCTGTTTTGTCACTCCTATGGTCTGGTTTTGTGTTTTTGTTTGGGTTTTGAGGGTTGGGGGGTTGGCCAGAACCATGCTGGTTTTGTCATGGTTGATTCTAGGCAACAAAGACTCTCTGGAGGAAGCCACACGACTGCATAAATGTAGCTAGACTTAGGGACGACTGAGTTCCCAGCATGCTAAGCAATAGGTTCCATCTTCTTTCAGAACCTATGATCCCATCCCTGTTCTTATGATTTTCAAGCCCAAACTTTAAGGATTAGTAAAACTCATGTATCCACATGTCTTAGTTACTTTTTACTCATTGCTGAGACAAAATACCTGACACCCAAAATTAGGGAAGGAAAGGTTTATTCTTAGTTTCTCGGGAGTTTCAGTCCATACTTAGGTTGGCTCCAAGGCAGCATGGGATGATGGGGCTACAGTTCATGGCGGCTGCAAACTGCAAGGCACGCTGGCGAGAGAGACAGAGAAGCGGAAGCGGAAGTGAACAAGAGGAAGACCCGCCTTTCCTTACACTGGATCTCAGCTCCAGCCCTGGGCGGGTGTAGCAGTCACATCATTAATCCTAGCGCTAGACAACAAACTGATCACAAGCATCAGACTCAGCCCCATCAAAAGTACATGAGGACTTGGGGGTACATAGTATATTACCTGATACACCACATAAGTCTTCTAACAAAATTAGTAAAATGTAAATTGATCTTGTTACATTCTGAAGCCAATCTCATTTTCCATTTTTTAAAACAACGCATGAATATTTTAAATAATATCTGTTTGAGGCCCCATCATTATAAGCCTGCCTGTGGCTCTCACTTATCTCTATTTATATTTGATATTTAACACTATCAGCAGTGCTCCCTCTTGCTGTGAACAAATTCCCTGAGATATTCTCTAAATGGCTCCCATTCCTTTTTAAACTCCAATCTCCTTCTCAGTGTCCTTCAGGTTTTCTTATGTAAGAGAAAAATTTGAAGGTAATTCATTTGTGCTAACACTGTATTCCATAGTCTCCTTGAAACTTACCCCAGAATCAGAGAGAAAGGACATCTCTCATATTCAATGCCAGCCCCACTGCTCAAATTCTTAATCTTGGCCTTTTAACTGTTACGATCCTATCCTTCCTAGGATCCTATCCTTCTCTCCAGTTTTCAGGCTGTTACTTGGTAATGGTCATTTTTGTCTTCATCTCTATGTAGACCACATTGTCATCTCTCAAAATGTATCTTGGATCTTCCACTCCTATCCAAATTCTCTACTTTTATCTGTCATATACCTCATGATCTTATTTGTGCCCCTTCTCTTCATGACCTTTTCTTTAGCAATCCTTTGCCATTTGATTTTTAACAACCTCCTCTGAAAAATGCTCAGTGCAACAGTGCCAAGCGATCTTTTAATGACATGTAGCATTTCCTCACTTCAGCTTCCACTACATTTGATATAGTTTATGGGTTCATAAAACTATTTCTCCTATGGTGGCCATTAAATAATCATATTCCACCTGCCATCCTTGACTATGGGAATCTATTCATATTGTATTTAGACTTTTACTCATTTTTTGCTTCCTTAATACTATATATTCCCTTGTCTTCCAATTCTGGCTTTTGTTAATTAACATTCTTCCTGATCAGTCTCCAGATTATTAAAACTCCAAGCATTTATTTGTCTTCAGACTCTGCATAGTTTTTCCCATTTCTGTGCTTTCACTCATGTAGCTTAGCCACTCAGAACACTTTCCTCTGTGATAGTCTAAATCCAGTGTATTCATGCTCCAAGGGCACCTAGCATCCTACATTAGGCCTTTGCTAAGCAGTGAAGGCTATTTAAAGCCTTTGTCTGAAGTCTTATTAGATTTGTAGTTTTCCTGACAAAACAGTACCTTCTGATAGTATCTAGTTACCTCAAATATATAGTCCTTGTCTCATCAACTCCCCCTCTGAAAGTATGGATGTAAGTTTTTATTACCTGACAGACCTAGGCATAGAGTTGCTTAATGAACTTGTTAAATGGCTTAATGCCAAGTGAATGCTATTTAAATAAGTCATAATAGTTATATAAATCATTGACCCCTCCACTTTGAGGGAAACTAGGCATTTAATGGACTCATTAAAAGGTTATGTGAGGCACAATGACACTGGCTGAGAAAGAGAATGAACTCTGAAACCAGACTACCTGGGACTTTGGGAAATTTACTTAATATCCTTGGGTCTTACTCACTTTTCCTGAGAATATGAGAACCTAGTAGTACCTGTTTCCTGGAGTCATTACAAACTCATATGAACTATGGCAGATATATACTTACAATTTATAGCTTGTAGAAATTGCTGCATTAATGCCAGCTATTATTAAATGTTCATTACACACAGAATGCACCAAAGAGTTAAAATAACCTTCACTTTAGTTTTATTTATTTATTATTATTATTATTATTATTATTTTTTTTTTGTGGCACCGGAGATTGAACTCACAACCTCGCACCTGCCAGACAGGCACTTAAGCCACTGAGCCAAACTCCTGGCCCCCATTTTTCAGGCAGGGTCGCACTGTGTAGCTCAGGCCGGCCTTGCGCTCACGCTGTAGTCCAAGCCAGCCTCAAACTCATAATGCTCCTCCTACCTCAGCCTCCGGAGTGCGGGGATTAAAGGCGTGCACCACCACGCCCCGCAACCTTCACCTTATAAGTGAAGAGCTTAGGAATCAAGATAAAAAGGATTGACTGGAAAATACATGGCTAATTTAGGCACCAAGTCTAACCCCAAATTCCATTTGGTATCTGCTTCTGTTTGTTTTTCTCCCTATGAATCTCCACATCTGAACAGAGACTGAATTAAAGAATCTTTGATTTATAAGGGACATTTGAGATTCTTTAGTTTTCCCATACAGGACCATACTGTATGACCACTCATTATAAACTTTTCATCTTTGCTAGCAACTCTATTTCACAGATTTTTAATAATCGGTGGGGGGAGCAGGGAGATGGTGTTACTAAGAGAAACTGCAGCAGGGCTCCCAAGTTAAGAAACACTTGAGGGACAGGAATGGATGCCAAAATCAGTCCCCTGAGTTCAACTATCACTGGTGAAGCCATTTTAATATCCATCTTTTGAAAAATAAGATGTCCTTTGCAGGGAAAATGCTATCTGGAATACTCATTATAAAGCTGTGATTCAAGCCATCCCACACATACATGAATGTTTTGCAGATAGTATTCTTCCTGGTAAGAATCTGAAATTATGATTTGGATGAACTCTGAACAATACTCTTTAGCAGCCAGAAAAAGGCACAAGGGCCAAGTTCCCCTACCAGGAACAATTTCAGAAGGTTTCAGGTTTCTGTGTGGTTCTCCTGGACAGTATTCAGCCTGGTTGTGCAACCCAGCTATGCCAGTTTTAAAATTCAATATAGCACACAGAGACTTTCAAGAAGAATTATAGTAAAAAAAAAAAAAAAAAAGATTGCTATTAAGTGGGTACAAATAACCTGTATATACGAATTCTCTCATCAGATTCACTGAAACTCTATTTTCTGCCTTAATCCAACACTAAGGGAAGAGATTTAATTTCTTTTCAATGCAAACAAAATCATCATAGGTGTATGTAACACCACCAGTAAGGGAGCAGACCTGAGTAACTATGTGTCCTCAAAAAATGTTTATCCACACAGCAATACACTCCCGACCTCTACCACTCCCTCCTCAAACAAGACTCAGAGAATCTACATTCTTTGTGTGTAATTTAAATGCCTGAGTATAGTACCAGACTCTGAGATCATGGCTTGAGATTTTAATCCTCAAAATTGGGAGGTTCCATTACTTGAATCTGAAAGTCTTTACACTTAAGACTGAACAGATTCTTCCCACTAGTCCTACGTAGGATTGTCCCTCCTTTGTATCTCTTTAGTATTTTATTTTCATCTCTAAACTTAGTCATAACAAACAACTATTACACTTAGATGCGTATATGTCTCCTTCGTAGACTCAGGAGGATAGAATTCAAGTTTTAAATTATGTCTGTATTTCCCAGAGCCTCACAGTGTCTCATGGTAGCTGCTCAGTAAATGTGTTATTATGTAGGTTCAACTGTAAGCACATATAGCTATAAAGTATTACTAATGATTTTTCAAGTTTATTATATCTTTTCCTTCCCATTTCTAAGAGCTCTTATTTTTTCAAACAGGAAAGAAAGACTAGCAGTTGGCATTATAATTTAGACAGTTATGTAAACAGTAAGAGAGTTCCTAGCAAATACTTCCTGAACAGTTATTTTGTGAAAATTTGCAGATGTTTCTTTTGAGTTTACAGTTGTTTAAGGGAAACTCATTTATCTAAGTAAGGCATAGAAAAGAGAACTCACAGAATTAAAGGATCCCAGAAAGATTACTGTCCCACTTAGAAACAAGAATTAGCACACAAATCCTAACTCTAGAAGCCTGTAAATTTACCTGGTTCATGGCATTTCTAAATTCTATCTTTCTTCTTAAGTTTTCTGAGAAATTATCACGCTTGATTTTCAAGAAACCCAGTTTGCTCCCACCAGGCCTACAGTTTCTTGTTCAAAAATATATTAAGATTTCAGGACAAAGACAGCAGAACATTAGTTGAGAAGCTCTGCTAAGCACAGTCTTGCATGACTGGGCCCATCTTGCACCTAGGAAGTCAGCCCTGTTCTGTGTCAAAAGAGCTTCTGTATGGTGAAGGGCAAAAAGTCAGGGACTAACAGAAGCTGCAATTCAAGTAGATACAATGAGCTCCAAGAATGGAAAGGAAACGTCCACCTACAGTCATTTCAAGCAAAGTGAACGTTAAGTTTTGTTTTGTTTCTGCGGCACTGGGGATCAAACTCACAACCTCATGCCTGCCACACAGGCGCTCAAGCCTCTGAGCCAAACTCCCAGCCCTAATTTTTGAGGCAGGGTCGCACTATGTAGCTCAGGCCAGCCTTGCGCTCGCGTTGTAGCCCAAACCGGCCTCGAACTCACAACGCTTCACCTACCTCAGCCTCCCAAGTGCTGGGATTAAAGGTGTGCGCTACCACGCCCGGCTTCAGTTCATTAGTTGAACATGGAAGAAGACATTCCAGATGAAGGAGTAGCAGTTAAGGCATCAAAATTTACTTTCTAAATTTCAGGAACACGGAAACTTTCAAGGAGACTGGAGCAAATGAACATAGATGATACTAAGCTGGAGAGTGGAAAGGAAGGTAGAGGGGTCTGGGGATGTAGCTCAGTGGCACAGCACCTACCTGGCAAGCACAAGGCCCCAAGTTCAATTCCTGATACTCCCCACCCCACAAAACACGCAGGTAGAAACCAAGTGAATAGCAGAAAAGGACTGAACAACCTGAGCGCCTAGTACCTGTTGCGCCTATTTCCCCATGTCGTTTTAAACACAATTCCGTAAACCTCTTATTTTACTAAAGGATTAGCCCCTCCCAGTAATGCACACAGATTTAACACACAGAAGGCATCCAGTAAATATTTGCGGAATGACCGTCAGTCCTCCGGTTTAGGGCCCACCCCACGCTCCACGTGCCGGAAGGTAGACGGTGAAGTACTTCCGGGGGTAAAGGTCGGTTCCAGCAAGATGGCGGCCCCCTTGGAGCTCAGCTGCTGGGGAGGCGGTTGGGGGCTCCCATCGGTACACAGCGAGTCCCTGGTAGTGATGGTGAGCTTGCTCTGCCGGCAGGGGCGCGGAGAGAGGGGCGGGCCCGAGGCGAGGCCGGCGGACGCGGGCTCCGCGGTTTGGGCCAACCCGGGCTCCGCTCGCCGCACGGTCGTGTGAGCCTCCTTTCGAGTCAAGCAGGCCTGTGACTCCAGGCCCCCAGTGGAAGCATCGTGGCCTCTCTGCTCTGCCCAGAGTTTCCCAACCTTGTAAAGCTGTCTGCGCGGTAAAGTGAAAGCTTTCGGTTTGTGAGGCCCCGGGACTTCTGGGGAAGAATGTCCCTGAAGCTGGGTCTCTGTCAGGAGATTTCTGCTTTAGAGACCGGGACTGTGGAGTAAAGCAGCACTACAGACTTGTGTTTCGCATGCTGTCTAAAATGTGTTGTTGCAAACTGTGTTTCAGGCTTATGCCAAATTTTCTGGTGCACCCTTGAAAGTCAAAGTCATAGACAACACCTGGAGAGGTTCAAGAGGTACAGTGTAACCTTCAGACGTTCCTTTCTGCCCTTCCCCCAATTCCATTTAAACCCATGAAACGTAACACCCTATAGCACCTTGGAATTTTAGTTTCATAGCTTACCATGACCTTGGATATGTGTTGCTTTTGATTTGCTCACCCTGAGTAATAACCTAGTTGCAAGCCAAATCAGTGGAAGTTTTGCGAAATGAAGATGTTCTCTAGATCTCTTTGTGAGATTGAAAAAATTAAGATGTGATTACTCATTTTTCCCCCTCCAGATCTGCGATTGGTATAATTATTAGTGCATTGGAATTTCTTCAAGGAAATCACAATTTTGCTTTGTATTTAAACTTTGTTTTTTTTTTTTTTTAATTATAGGCGAGGTACCAGTTTTGAGATCTGACGACAGCATTGTTTCTCAACCTGCAAAAATACTGAATTTTTTAAGAAAACAGGTGGGTGTTTCCTTTTGAAGAAGTGTATTACTGATTTCTGCATCTTCATCTTTTTAAAAAACACTGTAAAGGTTAGAGTTTGGTTTTTTGTTGTTGTTTTGCAACTCATAAAATTGGAAATACTTCAGGTTTGATGAAGAATAGACTTGAGAATTACTACCTGAAAAAGCATGAATGAAGTCATATGATGAAGTCTAGTCATTGTAGATTTCTATGCACTTTGCTTGGATTTTATTGAAATTTATAAGAAGATTCAATGTAGGTATTTGCACTGTTTCACCTATTGATAGCATTGCCGGTTTAGTCACATAGTTGCTACACATTTATGCTGAGTGTAACATCAGAGATCCCACCATAGCAACTATTTATGTGTGGTGTTTTATAAAACAATGTATCTAAAGTGTTTGAATAGGTACCTATTTACTTAGAAGTATCCCAAATGTTTAAACGTGTAACGATTTATATGAGTGCAAAGTTCCACTTAGTTTTGCCAGTGCTTTTAAACACTCCTTGTCAGTACAATTTGGGAATTGTCTAAATTAGGTTTCCTTTTTTTCATGGAGAAAAATGCGACCAATTGGAATTTTTTTCTTTCCTTTTTAAAAATAGTCACTTTTACAGTATTTGTTAACTTTGCACTGCATACTATGGTCTTAACTAGCTCATTAACAAAAATTGAAATAAGTTAATTTTAAAATCACAACCTTTATTATGTGCATGATGTGCTAAGAACCTTATGTGCATTAAGCAATAGTTTCCTGTAGCCTTGTGTTCCCCACTTTTAGTATCATGTTTGCCAGTATTCTCAGGATGCTGTTTGACTACTGAAGTGCTTTGGTTTTGATTTTTAATAGAAATATAATGCTGATTATGAACTGTCAGCCAAACAAGGGGCAGATACTTTGGCTTACATTGCTCTCCTTGAAGAGAAGCTTCTCCCTGCTGTGGTGAGCATTCATGAATACAGTATTTTAGTGATTTAATAGAAAATGAACTTTGTCTGGTTAGAAGAGAAATAATGAAAAGGCTTACAAGAGGGAAATTTGCTTGCATATTAATCTTGACTCTTTTAGAATACTGTCTTACTGGATTGGGTTACACATTCAACTAGTATGTGATATTTAAAATTGAAAGATAATTATTTTTGGAAATAAAAATTCTATGAGGGAAATGAACCCTTTTTCACCATATATGGATTGGTTAAATTGTATATCATACATTTAGCAGATATTTACTGTGTACCTACTATGTGCCAGTACTAGGTTTTGTTTTGGATGCTTGGGGTATAGTAGAAATTCATAAACATAATCTTGTTTTATCCTAAATCATTCTAACTGTAAAATTTATAAAGTCACTTAATATAAAGACATTTGTGAGAGATTCTCATATTGATTGAGCAATCTTTTAATAAAAGAAGATCCTTGGGATATTTTTGCTCTACTTTTGCAGCTCCACACATTCTGGGTAGAGAGTGACAATTACTTTACTGTGACAAAGCCGTGGTTTGCTTCACGAATTCCTTTTCCCTTGAGTTTGATCCTGCCTGGAAAGATGTCTAGGGGAGCACTGAATAGGATTCTCCTGACCAGAGGAGAGGCTCCCCTCTACCACGTCCAAGAAGTAGAAGCACAGGTATGAATGGAATTTTTCTCCAAGCAAGGTCTTTCCAGGGAAGAGATAGGACACAGAGCATAGGTGATACCTCAAAAGCAGTTTCAGAGCATTTTTCATCTTTCCTACTTCTGAAATGTAATTCCACTTTTATTAGATATACAGAGATGCCAAGGAGTGCCTAAACCTTCTATCAAACAGATTGGGAACGTCGCAGTTTTTTTTTGGAGATACGTGAGTATATTCCCTTAAAAATCATTTTAGTATTTTGCGTATGTATATTCCATGAGTAGTTATTTAAAGCCAGTTTTTCCTGTGCCACAAAAGATGAGTGTTTCACTTAAAAAAAAATTAATGGGTTTTTATTATAGGAAACTTTTTCTGTCATTGAACTAACATTGGCTTAATATGCTGCATAAGTGAACATAAAACAGTGAAGATTGCTCATATCTGGCCTCCAGTCTATTTAACATTTGTGAAAATGAGTCTCTAATTTTCAACTTCTTTTTTTTTATAAATAAAATAACTACCTAAAGGGTAGAACCTTAAGTTGCATTGTTTTTATAAAACAGTGGGTGGTTAAACCATTTAAAACACTGTACTATATATTTCAGATTTGGTATATATTTGAAAGAAAAATTACACACAATCCCAAATTCTATTTTCTTATGTACTTAAAAAAATCCTTAATGTTTCTCTAGGCCTTCTACCTTGGATGCCTATGTGTTTGGTTTTCTTGCACCTCTTTATAAAGTACAGTTTCCTAAAGTTCAATTACAAGAACATCTGAAACAGCTTTCCAACCTCTGTCGCTTTTGTGATGACATCCTAAATAGTTACTTTAGGCTTAGTCTTGGAGGTAAGCTGGCTCGTCTTCAGCTAATGTTTGTTTGCATAGTATATTTGGGTATTCTTCTGGGGATGCATAAGCAAAACTCATTGCTTATTTTAATGTAATGTTTATGCATCATCTTTAAATATTGGCTTATAGCACTTCATGGTGTTACATTTTTTCTGCTTCATTTGTCCCCATTAATGTTAGTTTTTTATTTAATAAACACACATGTGCCTTGTATTTAGTCCTCTGGATTTTATATACTTATTGCCTCTTCAAGAACTTTGAAGTGGGTCGTTTTCTTCCGAAAGATTAAACCACAGGTATTTTGAGTTCCTGCTGAGCAGTCATATTTATGCTTATGCAAATGGGCAGTTGCTTTAAATGATTCTTACCTGCTGCGTCTTGCATTTTCATCCGTGAACATAAATTAGTGGCAGGTTGATTTTAGTGAGGTACTCCCATGATTCCACTGCTTGAAAAATGAGTGCATCAGACTAGAGGAACAATAAATAGAGGACCACTGTTACTTGGAGTGTAGATCTCTGAGTGTGAGTCTTTGTGGCTGACTGGGATGCTGAAGTTGTTTTGGGAGAGTTGGCTGAAACTTACCTTTTAAGCAACTAAAGATACAAAGGTAGCTGCCTTAGGTGGACAGCTTGCACACTATTTATTTATTTGTTTGTTTGTTTGTTTATTAAAAGCTCAGGGTGTCACATTGGGTTACACAGGGAGGAATTAAATTGGAGGTCATGAATCTAAGTAACATTTAACCTCGTTACTTTGGAGCAGTGGCTAGCAAACTTTATTCCACAACAAATAAGAAGTGTTGGGTTTCTATTCACTTAGAGATAGGTCTCAGAATTCTACTTTTTAAAGTCTCTGTAAATATTTTGAGTGTCCAGTAGATAGCTGTTTGGAAGTCACTGCCTTATTAGGAAGCTATCCACATAGTTATGACCAAAGACTTATTTGAAATACCTGAGGGGGAAGTACAAGTTAAATTTCAGAAGGAAGTAAGAACTGTTGTGCTTTAATTAATTACTGTAGCTAACTGCATATCACTTGGATTGTGATCTTCTCTGGAGATTTTAGTCTTTTTGTTTAGGGTTTGGTACTGGAGCGTTGCTATCCCTTTTAACTTTGCTTTTGAACCCAGGATGGTTTTTCTCTTTGCATTTTTTTTTGAGGGTGGGGCACTTGGAAGGGTGGGTAGACTCAAAATTCTTTAGTCCAAACAGCTTTACAGACTTTCAGAATTTCTTGTCTTTCTGATTTCTATCCTTGCTTCTTAGGCATCTCTCCAACTGGACAAGAAACGGTAGATGCAAATCTGCAGAAACTCACACAACTTGTAAATAAGGAGTCCAACTTGATTGAAAAGGTCAAGTTTATTTCAATCATTCTTTTACAGTAGTCTGTTTTCCTTTCTGCAACTGGTGTTGGGCCATGCATTAACTTTACCTTCTCCATTTTCTGAAGAGTATGTTTCAGAAAGCTGTTTACACTTTTACTAAAGCTGTATATAATGCAGTGTTCTGAAGCCAGTAGTGGCCCAGTTGCTGTGGGCTAAGTTCAAATAATGGTATTGGGTTTACTTTTACCACACAGATGTACTTGTCAGGCTAAGAAACCTAAAAAAATAATTAAAAAAAAAAAGAAGAAGAAGAAGCCTGGCCCAGCAGCCTGTGCCTCTAATCCCAGTGCACAGGAGTCTGAGACAAGAGAACTGCAAGTTCAGATCCTTCCTGGACAACTTAGTAAGACTGTCTCAAAAAATAAAAAGGACTGGGGAGGTAGCTCAGTGATGAAGCACTTGTCTAGCATTTAACAAGGATTTGTCTGAGATTTGATCCCCAAGCACTGCAAAACAGACAACAACAAGAGTCCTCGTTTGTCCCTTTTTCTCTGGGCTTCTTCTTTCCTCTTAATAGCACCATGATATCTTTTTCTGTGTTAGCTTTTCTCCTTCCTGTCTGTTTTAAATGTAGTTGAGGTTTCCACTAGTGCACGTATTTGCCACTTTTATTTTGTAAGAGTTATATTGAGGAACTGAGTGGGAGGAAGAGTCAATGGAAATGTCAAAGGTGATTCTAATTGGGAAAATAGAAGAGAGTTACACATTTTTTCCAGTTGTGTGATAAAACTGCTTTCTTTAAGTAAGTTTATCAGTACAATTTAGATATACATAATGATCACATTCATCATAGGGAATTTGTGCTTGTACCTGATGTATCTTAGTGTTTTTTTGTTTTTTTGCATAAATGAAAATACTTCATTCCTTTACCGACACTGGTTAATATTTTTGAGGTCTAATGAGCACTGTAGTATATGAGGTTCATAGCTCACTTCAACCTCAGAGCAGCTCTGTACAGTTAACTATTATTGTCCCCATGTTACAGATGTGGATACTGAAGCTGTGGGATTAATTTAAATGAACTACCAAAGTCGCTCACCTGGCAAAAAGTAGCGTGTTAACTTGAACCATAGAAATGGGGCTCTAGCATGAGCTTTGCATTAGTTATTCTCCCCAGTGGTCAGCCGTCTTACCTTGTAACTGAGATCTTGTATCTGTTGCTAGAGGTGCAGTATTCAGGTTTACCACCATCATTCTCTAGGATGACCACCTGTTGCTTTTTATAGTTTTTCATGTGTTATAATTTGAGAAGTAAATAAAACTGGGTAGTAACATTGTAAGCATTTATCATTAATGAAATTTTGATAAGTTGTGTTAGTTTTGGTAAGAATTGAGTTGGTCTTAGTTCTTTGCTCAGTTCAAGAAATCTCATGATGAAAGTATATGAAGTATAAAGTACATGTAAAAGAAAGAGCAGTTGCCTACTAGATGGAGGCTATCCAGTGTAATTTATATTTTCTGTATGTGACAAGTTCAAGCCAAATATGGAAGGGGCACTGTGAAGTACCTACTGTACAGAAGGTGAAACGGTCAATTCATGAAGGTGTTCTTGACCTATTTCAACAAGGCATTTCCCTTCCCTCCAATCTGCACTCATTCATCCTTCCTTGTTCAAAGGAAATGTGTGGTTTGCTGGTTTCTGCAAGACAGTAGCAACAGATTCTGTTAGCCATTATTGTTCACAGTTTGAACAGAAAGTCCAGAGCTTTAAAAAAAAAAAAAATCATGTTTGAAGAACTTAGATTAGCAAGAGAGAAAAGACATCTTAACACAATCTGAATAGTTTACCATTAAATTTTTCTGGTGGAAAAAAAAGTTCATAAGAACATCTTGGGAAGAAAAGGGAGAATTTTGAATATTCTGCACTTTTGTAAAACTCTGAAAAGAGCCTGATGCTTCAGTTCATGAGCGTGATGATTGGGTGTTCATGCATTCCTCAAACCTTGTTACAACATCAGCACATTACCCATCTGACATGTAAAAAAAAAAATAATATAAAAAATAAAAAAAGCCTGCTTATCAAGTACATGTTAGGATTCTGTTTTCTCTTGGTTTTCTGTTTTTTTGGAAAGCAGTTACTTTAAAGTACTGAAGGTTAAGCTGAAACTGAACTCACCATCAGGATCTGAATCTTTCACATTGTTTGTGGAGTATTCTGGTTAAAAGTAGTTTTCAAGGGACTGAGTTATAAATAATTTGGATTCTGCTATTTCTAGCAATGTGACTGTGCTTTTCTTTGGGATAAATCTGAAGTTCTTAGGCATTTTCTTTCTTTTATGTTTTTAAAATTTTTTTTTATTTAAGAGAAAAAAACAAGAAAAACGAAAAGCAAAAGAGATAACAACAACAACAAACACAAAACAATAACAGTATAGGTTTTCAAAACAAGATGGTAGGAATTTAACAGTGGTTGTAATATTGCATATTGTTACTTTCAAAAGGGTTGCTTAGATTACCAGATATAGACATGTAAAATTAATCTAATCACATGAGTATTAGAAATTTATCTTTTTCCTTTTCCCTTCCTTCTTTCCTCCTTTCCCCTACCCCAGTTACTTCTCCTCTTTGAGCAGTTTCTTACCCTTACACAATATTTATTGTAGATTTTGGATCATATTTGCTCTTCCAGTTTCTTATACTAGGGAGACAATACGGTATTTACACATGTGAGTTTGATTTATTTCACTTATGAATATGGTCTCAAGTCGTGTCCATTTACTAATAAAAGTCTCAATGCAATCTTTCTTGCTGGCTGAGTAGTACTCCATTGTATAAAAATACTACATCTTTTTTATCCATTTCTTGATTGATGAGCTCTTGAGTTGTTTCCAAGATTTGGCTATTACAAATAGTGCTACTATAAACATGGGTACACATATATCACCGTGGTATGATGTTTTCAAGTCCCAGAAGGAAAATACCCAGAAGTGGATAGCTGGGTCAAATGGAATCTTCTAGCTGATGTCCACAGTGGTTGCACCAGCTTACACTCACACCAACAGTGGAGAAGAATTTCTTTTTTCCCACAACCTCTCTGGCATTTGTTATTGGTTGATTTCTTGATCTTGGCCATTCTTTCTCGAATGGCCAATGATACTGAATATTTTTTCATGTGTTTATTTGCCATTTGTATTTCTTCTTCTGAGAAGGATGTGTTGATCTCATATACCCATTTTTTGATTGAGTTCTTGAATTTTGAGGGCCTGATTTTTTTTTTTTAATATGTTCTAGATAGAAGTCCTTTGTCTGAGGGACAGCTGGCCAAGATAGTTTCCCAATTTGTGGGTTTTCTTTTCACTCTGTTGGAGATTTCCTTTGACATGCAGAAACTTTTTAATAAGATGAGATCCCAGTTGTTGATTCTGGGAAGTATTTCCCATGCAGTTTGATTTTTGTTCATGAACTCTCTGCCTAACCCTATGTCATCAAGATTTCTACCTATTTTGTCTTCCAACAGACTTAGTGTTTCTCTTTTAATATTTAGATCTTTGGTCCATTTTGACTATAGTTTAGTGTATGGTGATAGACATGAGTCTAGTTTTAGTTCTTGGCATATGGAAAGCCAGTTTTCCCAGCACCACTTATTAAAGAGGCTATCATTTTTCCAGTGAACATGTTTGGCCCCTTTGTCGAAGATGAGGTGGCTGAGTGTGTGGTTGTGGCTGTATCTTCTAATCTATTCCATTGATCTTTTGGTCTGTTATTCCAGAACCATGCTATTTTTATCACTGTAGCTTTGTAGTATAATTTGAAGTCAGGGATTGTGATGCCTCTTGCCTTGCCTTTGTTGCCCAGAATTGCCTTTGCTACTCTAGGTCTCTTCTGGCTCCAGATGAATTTTAGGAGTATTTTCTCTAGATCTGAGAGTTATGTTAATGGTATTTTGAATGGAATTGCTTAAATCTGTGTGACTATTTTGGGAAAATGGCCATTTTCACAATGTTTGTTCTTCCTATCCATGAAGAGGGAATATCTTTACATTTTCTCAGATCCTCTTCAATTTCCTTTTTCAGAGTAATGTACTTTTCACTGTGTAGGTCTTTTACTTCCTTTGTTAAATTGATTCCTAAGTATTTCATTGTTTTTGGATGCTATAGTGAAGGGTGTGGTTTCCCTTCTTTTTCTCTGTGACTTTGTTGTGTACAGGAATGCTATTGATTTTTGAGTGTTGACCTTGTATCCAGCAACATTACTAAATTTGGTTATTACATCTAGAAGTCTTTCAATGGAGCTTTGGGGGTCTTCTATGTAGAGTATCATATCATCTGCAAGTAATGATAACTTCTTCCTTTCCTATCCTCATTCCTTTTATTTCTTTCTCTTGTCTAATTGCTCTGGCTAATGTTTCCAGAACTGTATTGAATAGGAGTGGTGATAATGGGCATCCTTGTCTTGTTCCTGATTTTAGGTTGAAAGTTTTCAGTTTTTCTCCATTTAGTAAGATGTTGCCTGTTGGTTTATTGTATAAGGCTTTTATCAGATTGAGGTGAAGACCATCTATCCCGATTTTCTGTAGGTTTTTATCATGAATGATTGTTAGATTTTGTCAAAAGCTTTTTCTGCATCTACTGGTCATGTGATTCTTGTCTTTGGCTCTGTTGACATAGTGTATTACATTTATTGATTTGCATATGTTGAGCCATCCCTGTATTCCTGGGATGAATTCCACTTGATCATGGTGTATAATCTTCTGATGATTTGTTGAATTCTTTTTGCCGGTATTTTAGTGAAGATTTTTGCATCTGTGTTCATTAGGGAAATTGGCCTGTAATTCTCTTTTTTGCCTGGGTCTTTCTCTGGTTTGGTATTAGGGTAATACTTGCTTCCAGGAAGGAGTTAGGGAGACTTGCTTCCCTTTCAGTTTCCTTGTAGAGTTTGAGGAGTGTTGGCATTAAGTCTTCCCTAAATTTCTTGTAGAATTCAGCAGTGAATCCATCAGGACCTGGGCTTTTCTTTGTTGGTAAGATTCTAATTACATTTTCAATTTCATTAACTGAAATTCAGCAGTTTATATCGTCTTGATCCAGCTTTGGTAATGCATATGTTTCTAGTAATTGGTCCATTTTTTCTGTATTATCGAATCTATGAGCGTAAAGGTTTTTGAAGTAGATATTGATGATCTTCTGTATTTCCATAGAGTCTGTGGCGATTTCACTCCTTTCATTTCTTATTGCATGGATTTAAGGTTTTTCTTTCCTCTTTTTGATAAGGTTGGTTAGGGGTTTATCAATTTTATTTATTCTTTCAAACAACCAACTCCTCAATTCATTAATCCTTTGTATTGTTTTCTTAGTTTCCATTGGGTTAATTTCCACTCTGATCTTTATAATTTCCTCCCTTCTTTGGGCTTTGGGCTTGACTTGCCCTTCTTTTCCTAGTTTGTTTGTGTTCATTCCATTTTCCCGATGTGAGAATTTACCGCTATAAGGTTCTAGTAAGTTGTGTCTGCATTTTTGTTTGATTGTAGATATTGTTTAATTTCTTCTGTGACCCATTGGTTGTTTGGGAGATTGTTATTTAATTTCCATGTGTTAATGGGGTTCTTGTGGGTTTTGTCATTAATTTCCAATTTTATTGTGCTGTGGTCACGTAATATGCATGGGATTATTTCAGTTCCTTTGCATTTAGTTAAGCATGTTCTGTGGGCTAGTATATGGTCTATTTTAGAGAATGACCCATGTGTAGCTGAGAAGAATGTGTATTCTGATGTTGATGGGTGGAATACTCTGTACACATCTACTAGGTGTGATTCAGTTCTGTTATTTCTTGGCTGATTGTTTGTTTGAGTGATGTCTCTTTGTGACAATGGGGTGTTAAGGTCTGCCATTATAACTGTATTATTGATTATTTGATTTTTCATGTCTGTTAAGATTTGTCTTGCATAGTTGGGTGCTCCCATATTTGGTGCTTATATATTTATGATTTTAATCTCTTCCTCTTCAGGTTTTCCCCTGACAAGTAGGTAGTGACCTTCTTTATCTCTTTTGATTATTCTTGGTTTGACGTTCACATTGTCTGCAAACGGAATAGCTACCCCTGGTTTTTTCTGGGTTCCTGTTGCATAGAATATTATTTTCCATCCTTTGACTTTTAGTCTGTGAATTTCCTTTTGAGTGAAATGTTTTTTGTACACAGCATATTGTTAGATTTTGTTTCTTAATCCACTCTGCCAGTCTGTTTCTTTTAATTGGTGAGTTGAAACCATTTATATTGATCAATATAACTGATATGTACTGACTTATCACTGTCATGTTATCTTTCTGTGGTTGTTTTTCTACTTTTTCTGTTTAATTGTTTTCCCTGCTTAGTGGTTTCTTTCTACTGCTGTGGTTGGAATTTTTGTTAGCTTTATGTCTTGCTAGAGTATCTTTCTGTACTCTTTGTAGTGTTGATTTGGTGGTCATGAATTTCTTCAGGACTGTTTGTCATGGGAGTATCCTATTTCTCCATTAATTTTCAAAGATAGTTTTGCAGGTACATCAGTCGTGGTTGAAAGTTGTTTTCTTTCAGGACTTGAAATACTTCACTCGAAGCTCTTCGTAACTTGAAATTTTTTGTTGAGAAGTCTTCTGTGATTTTGATAGGATTTCCTTCGTTGGTGATTTGTTTCTCTACTCTGACAGCATTTAGTATTCTGCTCTTGTGCTGAAGTTCTGATAGCCTAATCATATGTCTGGGTGAAGATTTATTTTGGTTATGGCTAATTGGGCTCTATATGCCTCTCTTATCTGCATATCAGATTCTTTTCCCATGTTCAGAAAATTTTCTGCTATTGTTTCTGTAAATTGTCTTCATATGTCATTTGTGTAGCCCCCTGCTTTTTCATTGACACCTGTCAGCCTTGTATTGTTTTTTGCTTATATTGCATCATCTTGCTGCTGTTGAATTATTTCCTGGTTCTTTATTTTTAAGAGATCTTTTCTTTCTTGATTGTAAGCTTCCATCTTGTTTTCAAGTTCCAAGAGTCTATCTTTGGCTTCATTCAAGCGGTTTTGCCAGATTTTAATGGAATTTTTAATTTTCTGAATATTCTTTTGAATCTGTTTCATGCATTCTAATTCTGTCTTATATTGTTCATTCAAGGCTTCCATAATTTTTTTATGTTCCTATTTTTTTAATCTAGATTGTCTTTAGATACACTCGACATTTCTTTCATAATGTTTGTCATTTCTTTTTTTACGGGAGATTATTTCTGATCTGATTTCCCCTCTAGGTTCATGGAGTTGTTTCTTTACTTCAGTTGCTATCATTTCAGAAAGTTCAGTTGTGCAATTTCCAGTGTCTTCCATTTGAATGGGTCCTGGGTTTGTTCTCAGTGGGCTGGAGGACTGAGACTGCATCTTACTGTTTCATTTTGTCATTTTCCTTTCAGATCTTTGTGGCTGGCCAGACACACTTCCAATGGATTATACTGGAATGCTATCCTGGGCAGAGCTTCGCTTCTATATCCCCGTGGCTAGCCAGGGCACACCCCCCAAACTATGGCACCAGAGCCTTGTGCTCTGTGACCTGTGAGGCTGGCCAGGTGTTCCCCTGATGGATTGTGCTGGGCTGCACTGGGATGTTGGGCTGGGCAGAGCTCGAGTCCTCTGTGCAGCTAGTAGGGACACTCCCCTGGGTCTTGCGCCTGGCTGGGTTGAGTTCAGAACCTCCGGGACCCAGGTGGCTAGCAGGGATGCATCCACAGAGTGTGGCACCGCCAGGGCTTTGTACCTGGCTGGGAGGAGTTCAGAGCCTCTGGACCACACAGCTAACCTGGACATACCTCTGGAGTATGGCACCAGGGCCTTGCTCCTGGCTGGGCAGAGTTCAGAACCTCTAGGACCCAAGCAGCTAGCAGGGACGTGTCCCTGGAGTGTGGCACCGCTGGGGCCTTGTACCTGGCTTGGAGGAGTTCAGAGCCTCTGAACCACATGGCTAGCCTGGATGCACCTCCAGAGTATGGTGCTAGGGCCTTGCTCCTGGCTGGGCAGAGTTCAGAATCTCTGGGACCCATGTGGCTACCTGGGACGCACTCTTTGTCATTTTCTTAATATGCTTACATTGATTTGTTTCTTGAAGGTAGACTTGAACTGATTGAATGTTGGAAGATGCATGAATTAGATGTAAACAATTTGTCCTCCTTGAAAGATGTGGGTTCAAATTTCAGCTCTCATAGTAGTTTTGGACCTGAGACAAATCACTTAATCTTTCTGAGCTTCATTTTGCTCATGTGTACTTCAGGGAAGGACTGTGCTGCCTGTCTTCTTCAGTGTGTTGGAAAAATCAAATGCAGCATTGGGCCTGCATAAACTTTGTAAACTTTAGGGCTTAGTGAAATAGAATTAGTGTTTTTACCCTTTCTGTTAGAAGACCTCTTAAACTAATGCTGTGGGTGAGTTCATTTGCATTTTATGGAATTACTGTAAACTGAAAGTATCAAGGGTGGTCACATTGCTTTCTAGATAGTCTACTGGTATTAGTGATATGATGTTTACAGTTCTTGAGAGATTATTTGTGGAAGAGGTTTCTGTGGCAGTCCAGCAACATATGATTCTGCATTGTTCTAGGCTATAGTTTGGAAGGAGAGGCCACAGTCTGCAGCAGTGGGGCCACAGCTCAGTCAGATGTATCTTTTGTACCTCCTGCAGATGGATGACAATCTTCGTCAAAGCCCTCAGCTTCCTCCTCGGAAACTGCCCACACTCAAATTGACTCCAGCAGAAGAAGAAAGTAATTCCTTACAGCGGCTGTCACCCTAACAGTCGTCATGCCTTGTGGTCCTAGTCATATGAATGATTATAATCTCTTGCACCAGGCGTGTGAGGGCAAAAAGAAAATACTGTTAATAGGTATAAGGAAGACTTTAGAACAAAAACTCTCTGTGACATCTTTTTTTGTTTTTAATTAAGCAGCTTGTATTTTAGCATTTTAAATAAAGGTGAATGTTAAATGAATATGGTAATATGGTGGGTGGGAGGGATTGTAATATATATATATATATATATATATATATATATATATATATATATATTCTGCCTTAATCTTGGCAGATTTGCCTTTGGTTCATGTGTTGCTGGCCAAAAGCTACCATTCTGTTCTGAATGTGCGTTCCTAGTTTATTACAGTTAATTTATTCAGTTTACTAACTTAGTGTTCTTAGATTTACCTGACTACATAATATGTGGCTGTATGGCTCAGTCTTTTTTCTTCTGTTTAGAAATCTCATGCCTATTTTAGGAATTAGGAAAAATATAAATTACTTCAATGAAAAGGTCTGTATTTAACTTTAAAATGCAGTGAGGAATGTGCTTTCTAATTATGTTCTTATAAGTCTAATCTTTTAGAAGTTTAATACTATATATAAATATTAAAAGTGATTATATTTAATGTTCACCCAGTGATATGCACTTCAGTACAACATTAGCATATGCTAATGTGTTCAGTGTAGGCCAGCAAGGGCTCTTTCCTTTGCCTGGGGAAATGTGGCAGCTTTAGACCTACGTGTTTATAGTGCATCTTTAATCATCTTTTTTTGTTGATTCCAGGAGAACTGAATGTGTTGGTCCTCTTTGCCGTGTGAAGCCATTAAACTTTAATGAAACTTACCCAATGTTACACACTACTCAGGAGGAGCCTGCAGCCAGGGTAATAAAAATACCTACTGTGCATCAGGTCTGAGTTCTCCATGCTTGACTCAGGCCAGATTTTTTATAAGAAACACATTATATAGTCACAAGCTTTCTGACAACCAATTGTTTTCCATATAGTTCAACTACAGTTGAAAGATCCAAAGGAATAATCAGAAATAGTAGACTTTTAAGGCTGTTTTCTATTCATCAGCTGCTGAACTGTTTGAGGATTTGCTGTGTGGGAATTTTCCTTACATCATAATAGAAACTTGCTTATGTTAGTGGTTGAGGTGCTTGTCTTGTCCTAAGACCACTCCTGGGGATTTTAAGATGTAGGACCATGTTTTTGATTAGTGTCTTAAAAGATTACCATGGTGCTCGGCAAATCTGACCAAGTCCTGTAGAAACCAGGTTGTTAGGAAAACAAGCTTTGCTATGGAGAGACTCAGCTAATTGGAGCTGAGTGAAGTTGAGTGTGTTTGACCCGCATCTTCCTAATTTGTTCTGTGTTTAGGTAGCTATTTATACAGAAGTCTTTAAGTCATTCTAAGTATTTTTTCTTGAAAGTTTTAACTAAATGAGAAATAAGTTGTGTTCCCAGGCTTGTTTATCTGTTTGAATGACTTTAGGGAAAAAAGCTAAAGGGTTCACATTATTTCTACAACAGGGTATTTGGGGGTGGGAGGCATGTGTGTATGTTATATCTTCAGAGGTAGGTTGTTAGATTGTAGCAATCTGAAATAGGCATGAATGTGAAAGCCATGACCATGAGACTTTATTGTCCTCTAGGATTGATGTATATTGGAGAAAAGTGGTTAGCACATCGAGACATCTATGCTTTAGTCAAGGTTAGTCATTTTCAATTATGATTTATATTAAGCCTTCCAAAAAGCATTCGAAGTGGCTTAGAACTATAAAATGTATGTAAAACAGGAGAATTATGATTAGCCTATGAAAAAATAAATTTGTAGAAAGAAACTGTATCATAACACATTATAAAACTAAAGTGAATTTAACTTCAAGTGTTTCCATAAGTAAAGTAAAAAAAAATTGTGGGTTAAATAATTTCTTCTTCCAATACTACTAATGTTCATGAGGAACAGAAATGTATTTAAATATTTGTAAAATGTGTGAGTTCATGTTCTCACAGTACACAGACCTCAACCAAAAATTGTACTGTAATTATTATGTATTAAAATTTTAATCAAAAAAGGATATTTTAGTATAATAAGTATTTGTCTTTATTAGAGATGATGACTATAAATATGATTTGTTTACTTTTGGTCATCCCCACTTTGAATGTGTTTGGGCTGGTATAACCCATGATCCTTCTAAGCTACTGCCTTTCCTGGGAGGCAAATGTGATTTTGTAAGTGCGAATTATATGTTGAGTTACTTAGTTGGGTTCATTTCTTTGTATAAGCAAATAAGATGATAGAAAGCTATATGTGATCACTAAATACTTTAAAAACCGGCCACACTTTCAGGAAGCTCTTGGAAAGAAACAAATTTTGAGACTGGACAGAGTGTCTATTAATTACCCAGTTATGCTTTGAATAAAGGTCTAGTTTTCTGGAAAAAATGATCCATGGCCTTAAACTGTGAGCTGCTGTCTTTTGGAAGTGATGATGGACATAATACTGTAAGAAGAAATGTGCTTGTGTTTAATTTTGTTAGTAGTACAGGGTTAGAAAAATTGACTGGACAGTAATGCCCATAAGATGAAAATCCTCTGTCAACAGTCATCCATAAAATGGATTGAACAGCATTAAAGAAACTGTACAGAGCATTGAAGATGGACTTCCCTTCAAAACTGTTTTTTGTTTTATTTGGTGTTTTTATTTTTGATCTCTTAAAGGTTGGCATTAACAAATATCACTGTAGCTATGTTTGAGTTGTCCTTTGAGTATTAGCAGATTAGAGAATTTATAAAGCAAGCATTTTTATTTCTATTCATAATTACTTTTTAAAGTTTCTAGGCACATTAACATGAAGGAATGGAGAAGCTTATTTTAATCAGAGATTAGTTAAATTTTGAATCTGAAAATGGGGAAAAGCTAGCATCAAAAAAGGTAGAAACTGGTAGCAGTAATAGTATCTTAGCAAACCATTTTATTCAGGTAACTTCATGTGATGGAAATCATACTTGAATTTGGTATGGTATGATTTCTTTGAGTATCCTGCAGAAATAAGCATTTACCAGCCCAGTTAGATTTTGGTAGTTTCTCCTAAGCTGTCAATTAACTTAACCTTTTAAAAACCAAGTATACGTGCTTCAATATAGACAATAAGCAATAGGACAAATACTTTTTATTTCATTCTTGATTTTAAAGGAAAATAGTGCTTCTCTACAAATGCTCTAATAAATGCTTCCCTAAAGATTTACTTTGCCTTACTACAACAGAAAAAACAACCGAATTCCAGAACTCCTTTTCCCTAAGATATCAAAGTATGGTTTGATGTTTCTATTTATATTTTTCCTTATGGTACCTGTGTTCATTTTGAAAACACTGCCTCCATCCTTCACATGGTGTTTCTTTTTTGCTTTGTATTTGTAATCTGATACGCAGCAAACACAGTGTTCACTGAGAACACCTTTAAAGGAGAAGATACAATGCCAGGGGAGTTATTAATTGACTTTGTCTTGGTTTGGTTATTTTTATAATTGAAATCCTGAGCAGAACACCAGAGATAATTTGACTTTCTGTCTGTTCTTAGTGATAAGAATTATTTTTGCTTTTTTGTGTTTTCATATATATTTTTTAAAAATTTGTTGTGTGAAATAAAATATCAGCGATCCTATTGAAGGTTTAATTGAAGCTTCTTTTAGATATTCAAAACGCTGATGTTCAGAGAGATGTAAGAATGAAGGATTTTTGTTTTATGTTTTGTCCTTGTTTTATTTATTGCAAAATAATATAGCCTAGAAACTATTATTGGAATATAGTGATTGCTAGGAACCCAAATTCTTGCCCTGGATTTAAGATTATTGTGATTGAGGTAGAGAAGTACTCTAGGAATTAAAAAGGATATACAGAATTATTTTTTTAAGTAAAGTATGCCATGGATTACTGATGGGAGTTAACATTCTTGAACAATGATATAATAAAAGCATAACTTCAGGCCAAATCTTTCTGAAAGGAGAATGCTGTAATAGAGCAAAATAAACTAGTTTCTTTTAAAAATAAACAAAGAAAGCTTTGTGTCCTCATTATTATTGATTTGAGATTACACTATAAGATTTTTTTGAAAACCACCACTTTAAGCCGGGCGTGGTGGCACACACTTTTAATCCCAGCAGTCGGGAGGCTGAGGTAGGTGGAGCGTTGTGAGTTTGAGGCCGGCTTGGGCTACAACACGAGCACAAGGCCGGCCTGAGCTACGTAGTGCGACCCTGCCTCAAAAAAAAAAAAAAAAAAACTAGGGCCGGGAGTCTGGCTCAGTGGCTTAAGCGCCTGTCTGGCAGATGTGAGGCTGTCAATTCAATCCCGGTGCCGGGGGAAAAAAAAAAAACACCACTTTAGTTTATCAGAGAAGCCGTTCCTAAAGGGATGGAGTTTTTTTTTTTGTTTTGTTTTTTGGGGTTTTGTTTTGTTTTGTTTTTGATACAGGGTCTAACTATGTAGTTCAGGCTGGGCTTGAATTCACTATATAGCTTAGGCCAGTCTTGAATTTGCAGTAATCCTGCTGCCTCACCCTCCCAAATACTAGGATTACAGATGCATGCCACCATGCCCAACTCCAAAAGTGTGTTTTGGGGTAACATATTGTTATATGAATTGAGGGGTCTGTGACCCAGTAAGTTTGAAAAATGCAGGTTAGGCAAAGTTGAATTATTGTAGGTTTTTTAGAACCTTCAATACACTAATGTGCATTTTCAGTCTTCAAGCTTTGGAGATTTTCAGGTTTCATTTGATTATGTACTAAAAGCAGTCTAAGAATTTTTTATGTGTATGTGTGAGTGTGTGTGTGTATAAGTTGAGTACAGGTATTTCCCAGAGGAGGGTTAGTTTCCATTCAGAACTTCTTATTTTATACACTAGCTCTCTAATTTATTTTAATGTGTATTTTTTCACAAATGTATTGTGTGTTCTGCAAAATACCTTAGGAAAACGTCTCCCTGGAGTGTGTTTGCTTATTTGTGCTCATCGCAAAGGTTTCTTGCTCTGGGTTGCCCCTCTAGTGATGGCGATAAAGTAGAACAGGACAGTCAGGTCTGCCTTAAACCCCAGAGTTGAGAGGGGTGGCTGTCACTGCAGAGCTTGTTACTGAAGTAGATGTGAGTCAGTGTGTCCCCGTCCCTAGAGCCTCATCAGCCTGGAAAGCTGTATGGGGTCTAAATTGATGGCTTCAGAGGACTAACCAGTTCTTAAGCATCCACGAGACATGGGCATCAGCATTAGAATTTCAGAGTATTTCTCTAAAGCTTTTCTGTGCTTTGTAAGTGCCCAGAAAGACAGTGAAGTTTCTCATATGTATAAAAGTTTGTAGTTGCTTCAATGCCAAAGCAAAGGAAGTTTAATATTTTCAGGTTTTATTCTATTATTGAAGCAGTTTAAGGAATGGCTGTAGGAAGTGAGATGATAGTTTTCATCAGATTTTCAGCAGATTCTCCATCCTAAAACAATGTAAATTTCATTAAGCCTCCAAATTTGAGAGAGTTAACAAAATATGTTTTCTTTTTTTTCATTTCAAAGTGTAAAACTAGGTCACTAATGAGGCATAAAGATGTTTTTCATTCATTTGTTAAGTATACAGTTGCCTGTTTGGAACTCCATGCTTCAATGTGTACTTAAAAGAAAGCTTGCCTGTGAGCTTTGAGCTGTGTTGTAATGGTAAACAGCTAGCCACATAAAAAGCAGTTGGATCTCTGTTCTGACTCCTCAGCTTTCCTCTTGCAAACTTGAAGAAATGCCTTTTAATCGCTCAGTTACATGTCCCAGATCCTTGGAAATCACAAAACCTCATGCACCAGCATTTGCATCAGCCTTGGTGAGTCATGTATTGGTAAGGCTGTGTGGCCTTTCGTTCTTTGGACCTTTAGCTGCTTCTGTATTGCTGACTTTCTTTATCTCTTGGAGAATAGGAGTGTACTCTAACTTTTAAGTTAAATACATAAAGATGAGCTTTATTCCTTTTGTGACTTGATCTTTTTATTTTGTAATAGAAAATAATGTTTTTCCATTTTTCTGTCCATGTTGAAGTGGAAATTTGAGGTATTTGTAATGTAACCTTAACTTCTTGGAAGATTGATGGTATAGAAGACAAGAGATATGTATATGTGATATTGGTTTGGTTTTACCAAGCCAGTCTTACCAATAGTAAACATTTTTAAAATTTTTTCTAGTGTGCACATACTATACTTTCATTATACAGTAAACAATCTTACAATAAGCTATACTGGCCATAATTCCAATATTCTAGCCTTGCCTAGTATGAATATATTTTACTCAAAGACTGTGTATAAATACTCAGAAGTGATTGATGTTGTAAAGAGTTTATTCTAATAAATGAGAACTGAATATAATGTCAAAATAACTATTTTCTCAATAAAATGTCAAATTACCCAATGTTTATTAATTCTTGAGTGATGTCGTTTATCCCTTGAGGTGAGTGTCTTCACTGGTCTAGCATCGCTGCTAAGTGCTGGGACTGAGCTAGATAGAGGGCTGTTCCTTTCCTGTCCACCCATCTTGGATGCATGGAGACCACTTGAGATGTTTGTGCCCCGTGCTGAGGGAGGTGAGAGGCCTGCTGGTAGGCTGCTGATTTGTGTGCAATCCCTGCGACCTTCTTCATCCATTCATCAGTTTCTTTTGAATTTTTCATTTTGCCCACCCAGACACTCCAGCAGTCTTGTATTTAATTGAATGGAAGACATACTGAGAAAAAGTAGTACAGTATTATGCAAGGAGGATATTTGTGTATTTGCTGCTTTGTTTATGAAATAGGGTGTCTTCGCACGGAGAACCGTTAGCTGTTAAGCAAGGGCAGATGTCTCTGCCTGTAGAATTTGTTTTTAATTAAAATAATTTACATATAGTAAAATACATGGATTTTCCAAGTAGAACTGTTCAGAGTATGAAAGTTTTTCTCTCACATGAGAAGCTGGCTGCATCTTGGTTAATACTTCTGTCCCCCCAAAACACAAATCTTAATTACAGATGTGCTTAAGGTTTCAGGTGAAAAGATCTTGGGTGGATTGAGGTGGTTAGAAATGATCACCTGCTTCCTACAAAAAGCAGGAAGGAAGAGTTGCTGTTGTTGGAATAATGAGATTCTTTTCAGGAGAAACAAATATAACTAGTTGGGAGCCATTCACCAAAAAATTTAAGAAATTTTGGTTCTTAATTGCTCGTCTCAGAGGCTTGGCCTTGTCTGGGCCTACTTCAGGTGTTGAGAAACTCCTGGGCATCAATTCAGTGTGATGCCCTGCAGTCGGTGGTAGGCTGAGTACACACATGGCTCTGTTTTTCTTTTGCCACCAATAGCAGATATCAGTAGGAAAGTCGAAGTTCTGCCACATTAATCTCCATAGGAGAAAGAGTTAAAGATCATGGTGTACTGTGCCTACACTGGATACAAAGGTATAAGAAAGAGGACAAGAAGGAAATTATGGTGAAGAAATGTCAGGATTTGTGTTCTTAGAAGTCATCTTGTAATTAAGTTTCACAGAGTGTTTCTTTTATTTATTTTATTTTATTTTATTTTGGTAATTAAGATTCTAGTTGTAAAAAAAAAAAAAAGAGAGAAACTAGTCTCTGATCTGACCAGAGCTTCAAGTGGAAGTCTGAGAAACCATGGTCCATTTCTCCAGGTAGATGAGTCAGCCTCCTGGAATGCTTTAGACATCTGTGCTCAAGAAATGAAGACAGCTGCATATCATCAAAGATATATCTAATTCCCAATACAGACAATTTGAAGCTCTAAAAATTGTGATTTTCCAAGTGATAAAGAAGCTATTATATTTATTCTGCTTTTTGAGTAGAGCAGAAAGAACAGAGAAACTTTAACATTTATAAATACAAGTGAGGATTAGTTCCTTAGATTCCAGATTGGGGAAGGCGATCCTTTTATCAGAATGGTTTTGAAAAAAAAAATCATTTGGTATAGAAGACAGCATGCCACTTAAGTGCAAGAAACACAATTATTTGAAGATTGTCAGAATTTGGCTATTCAGATGTGTGGTCTTGCTTCTTTCCATGAGAGGAAATTACCATTTCAATGTAATGAATATGATTTATATTTTGTATAGTATATAACATCCAATTCACAGGGTAACTATTGCTAAGATGGATTAGAAAAGGTGGAGGGTAGGGTGAATATAGTAGATGTAGAAATTAGGAGGAAATGCACCAAAATGAACAGAGAACTATATGAAAATTTAGTCACTGAAAAAGTGTGTGACCTAATGAGAATTTCAGCAAATTTAATTTCTACTTTTTTGAGCAAAGTCACAGTCATGCCAAGCCCAACACTCATCATTCAGTCATTGATACCATGTGGACGCTTCGAGACACCCACATCATTGAACTCCCACATTCATGCTCTGCTCTTGAAGAGGAGGCTGTGGTAGGCTAATGATGGGTACCTATGATATCCAGTACTAGCTCATCTTGAGAACATAAAGAAAAAGTTAGAGACTGCCTTTAAGGAGCTCAAGATTTAACAGCAATGGATGTAATTGCACAATAGTACTCTCTCAGTTTTGTGCTGTCTTCATTCTGTACTGATATACCTCTTCTTTGTGTTCATGCCAGGTCATTTATTAGGAAAAGAAATTTATTATAGTTGTGGAGGCTAGCATATCCAGGAGAGGGCCTGCCTGCTTAATCTGTGGCAGAAGGCAGAAGGACATGAGAATGAAACAGGAGTTAGATTACCCTTTTTACTAGAAAACTCAGTCCCACAAAAACTGACTCATTCGTGTGATAATAACATTTAATCCATTAAATGTGGAGCCCTCACTGACTAACGCCCTCCTGAATACCCAGCTCTCAACTCTGATGTGTTGGGGACTAAGTTTCCAGCTCATGAACTTTGGGGGACTCATTAAAACCATGGCAAGTCCCAGTGACTTAGAACCCACATAGTTTTGTCAGCCTCATAGAGATGGTTTACAGGTACTGTCCTGAAACAGAAGGCAAAAGGAAGTGCAGATGTACTATTTAGTTTGGACCATGCAGGATCCTGAGATCCATAGTAGAGGATTATGGCTATTGCAACATGAGAAATCAGTGATTAGTTTCATTGGTCACTTCATTTACTGTTGGGGGAAACTGAATCAAATTAATTATTTATTTATTTTTGGTACCGGGGATCAAACTCACAACCTCGCATCTGTCAGGCAGGCGCTTACACCACTAATCTAAATCCCCAGCAGAAAGTTGCTTTTTTTTTGGTACTGGGGCTAGAACTCATGACCTTGCACTTGCCAGGCAGGCAGTTACGCCACTGAGCTAAATCCCTGGCCCCCAAATCAAATTTAAAAGGAATCAAGAATCAATCAAATAAATATAATACAAGGACTAATTATAAAGATGATAACGCCCATCACTCCCCACCCTTTCCTTAATGGCCTCACAGGAACAACAGCAAAGAGACCAAAGGTTGGTTGGAGTGGAGCCAGAGGCTGGGGGAATAGAGAAAGATGAAGTTAGAGGTTTAGCAGGGGCCCATCAGGAGGTGGTTCTCATTACCCATTCTTGGGATATGTTTGGAAATACGTGGGGGCAAGCTTGTCGTAGTGAAGCCCTGAAGACACCCAACTAACCAGAGTGGAGGATGCTCCTGCTCAGCAAAGCATTGCCCAAATCCAAATAGCCATAGCCCGCTGTTGAGAAATTGTATTGGTATCTTCTAAATTCTGGTAATTAAGAAAACCCAAACACATAAAAATGTTCACATATTCAGATCTGATACTAAACAGCAATGGTTTGATTTCATTGAGTTGTAATAGATGTTAAAGTTAGTTTCTCTTGTAGTGGCCCCCAGGAATATCACCCCACATTATTTTCCCTGCAGCCCTAGTATGTAGGAGAGCCTGTACTACTACAACCCTACCAGCTTCAAGTATTATTTTTCTCTTTATCAATATGATAGGTAAAAATAGCATTTTATTGAATATACCCATATTTCCTCGATAACGAAGAAGGTTGGATATTTTTCCAATGATTATTGCCCATTAGCATTTCTTCTGGACATTTCTATAGTCTAAATGGTGAGTGTCCACCAAAGGCACATGTATTAAAGGCTTGGTTCCAGGATGGGAGATACAAGAACCAGTAAGATGTGGGGCCTGGTGGGAGATCTTTAGGTCAATGGTTGGGGGGTGCCCTTGAAGAAGATTATGGAACTCCACCCGCTTCCTCATTCTCTTGCTTCCTGCCATGCTCTAGCTCACTGATGTGCAACCTTACCACAGAACCAAAGCAATGGACCAAAATAAACCTTTTTTTAATAAACTGATTATCTCAGGTATTTTTTATAGTGACAGAAAACTGGCTAATACAGTTTTCTATTCATATGCTGCTTCAAAGGTGAACTACTTCTATTCTAAAACTATCTGTTTTCTGGGCCGTGAGATGGGGTTTCAGTGGGGTCTAATTTTGGTGATACACATGACAGGAGCAGACCATGGCGAGTGTTCAATAGTGTTATTTTCCTCCATGCCCTTTCCTGGACTGAAGGCTCCTAGAAGATGAAGACTCTTCTTTATTGCATCCTAATACTTACCACAGTGCTTAGGACATAACGGGAACTCAATTTTTGAACAAAGAATAATAAGATTTGAAAATATTTTGAGTATATCAAGAAAAAGGGTAGAAGAATTTGAACCTAAGAGCCCATAAATCAGCAGTGAGGAAACTGGTAGGTTCTTCAGATGCTTACTATTAACATGAAAGTGTTCATACCTCATTCTCAAAGATCTGCTAAGAAACAGTATCTTGTAGACTAAAGTAGATAAAAGATATGAAACAGCCATATTTAAAGCTGAAATTAGGCTTTAAAAGCAGGGGGTTTTTTTTTGGTAAGCTAAATATTTTAAATATCCTAGGAAAGATGACTAGTTAAAGGAAGTAATAATTGATTTTCCTGTATGATGAATAAGTTAATTTAAAAAAGATTAATCCTGATTTTTACATGTATATATTTGCCTAGACTGGAAATTTATATACAATAATGATATAATCACATAAAAATTCTAAGTTAATGTGACCCAGAGAGGTAGTACCTAAAATGAAGATGAGAGAATTGATGTCAGTCTTGTTTTATTTAATATATCCCGTGATCTCAGGGAAAAGGAGCCAGTCAGTGATGTGCTAATGAGATGTGCAGATGGCTTTAAATTGAGAGGTATTGTAAACAGCAGGAATAACTGAGAAATGATACAGAGGATCTGGAAAGGTTAGGAACATGGACAGGAAATCAAATGATTCAGCCTAGACTAATGCAAGCCAATCTGACATCTGGGCCAAATAAGAAGAAATACAGATACGCTATGAAAAAGACAAACATGGAAAACAGTCATCTCAAAGGAGACTGGAGCGGCACTGGAGGAAAATAAGAGAGAGAGGAAATAGGAACTAGTGATTACTGAATACCCACTGTGTCCTCAGGCCATGTTGATTTCTTTTTGACCAAGTTGAAGCAATTTAGTGCTGTTCAAGAAATGGAGCTTTTTGAGGACTGGTTATGCAGAAGAGCTCAGCACTTTATGAAACTTTTGTTGCTTCCCTTTAGTTGATCTCAGTGTTCTGGCATGTTGTAGTATAGATAACAATGTGAAAGTGGCCTGAAATGCTCCAGTAGGAGAGATCATTCCCCACCTTCCTGCCTGAGCATTGCTTATTTAGTGGGTGCTTCAACAGTGCTTGGAGCTGCTTCCATTAGACTATCCTAGGCAACACCAGCAGCATGATGGGGTCCAAGGAGTCCAGCTATGGCACAAATAAGACAAATGTCTCATAAAAGCTGTCCAACAACATGCCCATCATCCTCTTTTTTCCAGTGTTAACCTCTAGCAACAGCTCCTAGACCAGATCTTTGCTTGAGTTTCTACTATCTCTTATCTTTCTTCTCTTGATATACAAGTCTGTGATTATCTGTTTCCTCTAAATGTCAGTGAACTAAATCAGATTTGTCAGGATATTGTCTTAATATATGAATTTTCAGTATTTTTAAATGGAGCTACTCATTTTTTGTTACAAGGTCTTAAAGTACTGTGAAAGAATTGTGAGGACCCTACATGGATGAAAAAGAAAAGGAGGAATTATTCTAGAGAGGAAAAACCCTGAGCAGACACTACTGACCACATCTGTTGCTCATCCTGAGGAGAACAGAACACAGAAGACTGGAAGAAGTGAGCTGGAGAGGCAACATCATGCTTGTAATTCTTGCTGTGAGATGTGGCTCTAATCAGAAGCCTAAAGCTGAATGTGTCACTTGGCCCCAATAATATTTGCCTTATGACACCTTTCCCCAAGCACGTTTGCCTTGTTGAATATTTGTCTTTTCACCATCCAAGTGATGACAAACTACTATTGTAGTTGAAGACTAAAAAATGTATTCATTTATTTAACAAATACTGTATTTACTGAGTACCTCCTGTATTCTAGGCACTCTTCTTGGTACACAGGACACAAGAGTGAACATAAGAAAGATTTCTACCCTCATGGTACTTAGATTCCAGCAGGGGGAGACAATTAATAATGAAGCTAATAGACAGTTTACATAATATAATAGAAAGTGACCAGTGATGTGGAAAAAGGGAAAAGGAAAGCAGGATGAGGGAGCTGGGAGTGCTGGGTTTGGAGGTGAATTATAGTCTTAAAGATGGCAGGGTACTTCAGTTATCACTGTGAAGATGGCATTTGAACAAAGACTTGAAAGGAACATGGGGTTAGCCTTCCAGCCCAACAAAGAGTATTTTAGGCAGAGGACACAAGTAGAAGTTGTCTGTTAAGTCAGAGAAGCAGCAAGAAGTCCAAAGTCTCTGGAGCAGAGTGATCAAAGAGGAGAGTAAAAGAGATGAGGTTCATAGACTACGGGGTGAGAGGGAGCAAGGAAGAGCTTGAAGGCATTTGCAAGGCCTTGGCTTTAACTCCAATCCACTACAGTGTTTTTGGCTAAAAAACTGATGCCAGTCATTACTTTTTAAAGGGTTACAAAAAGATTTTTTAAGCTGTGATACAGAGCTGTGGTATTGAGCATAGGCGGTAAGCAGGAAGAGAAATTGAGAGTATAGTACAGTAATTTAGGGCCAAGAGAGGGTGGTAGATCAGATGAACCAGGATGGCAGCAGTAGAAGGGGTAGAAAGTGATTGAATTGTGGGTATATTTTGCCAGTACTATCAAGATTTCCTGGCTGACTGAATATGGGTTTTAAAAGAAAGAGAAGCACAGCTTCAAGATTTTTGGCATGAGCACTGGCTTGATTAAGTTGCTGTCGACTGAGATGAGAGAAGACTATGAGTAGAAGAGCTTTTGGGGAGAGATCGAGAATCCTTTGTGACCTGTTGAGTTTGAGACATCTGTTCAACACTCAAGTACAGAGGTTGAGTCAGCACTCTCGGTGTATAAGCCTAGAATCCAGGAGGTATACACTGAAGAATCATCAGGGTGAAAGTGTTAATGCCGTGAGGCAGACGAGGTGATCACAGGATTAGATTATTGAGAAAAGTTCAAGAAGTGAGTTCTGGGGCATTCTGAACACTAAGAAATCAAAGAGAACACTAAGGGAAAGTGATGTTGGTGAGGGAGGAGGAAAATCCTGTGTTGTCCTTGACACCAGGTGAAGAACAAACGCTAACAAAAAGGGAGTGATCGACTGCATGGAATGCAACTGATGAATCCCACAAGGTGAGGACTGAAAGAAGGCACAGCATGGGGGTGGGCTACAGTCTGTACTTGCAAGGCTGAGATGGGAGGATCACTTGAACCTAGAAGTTCTATGTCAGCCTGGGTGACATAGTAAGACTCCATCTCAACAAAAAAGGAAGAAACAAATAAATAAACATGCAGTTTTGGTGGTATTGTGAGTGTTTAAACCTGACAGGAATAGGTTGGAGAGAGACTAGGAAGAAAGGAATTCAGACCAGTGAGGAGACACCAATATGATCATTGTAAACAACAGGACTGGGAAAGGTATCAAGTGGTAAGGATATCTTCTCCTGGTCCTCAAACTCCCATCAAGGAACCAGCCACCTATTTCTTTATGCATATTGATGTATAGTTGGAGAAGAATGATTTTTTTTTTTTTTTGGTATCAGGATTCGAACTTGATGTGTACTTGAAAAGCAAGTCAGCATGCAAAGCAGTGTGGAACTAGATCATTAGGAAATATTCTCCATTAACAGAGATCCTAATGGAGTTTAAGATTGGTGAATGGAATTTTTTTTAAAGAAAAAAACAATGATACAGACCTTCAAAATAAGATAATAAGAGATCAACAATGGTTAATATATTGTGTGTTGCTATCTACATAGCAGTTGCTCAGATTACAAGATGTAGGCATGAAAATTGATCAAACAATGTAAGTACAAACCATTCTTTTTGATGAACTAATAGAGATTACTAGTATAATTATATATATATTATAATATATACATATAATAATATATATATATATTCTTCCTTTTCTCCTTTCCCCTATCCCAATTGTTTTTCCTTTTGAGCTGTTCCTTCATCTTTCTCTTTTACAATATCTATTGTACATTTTGGATCTTATTTACTCTTTCAGTTTTTTATACTAGGGAGACAATATGATATTCACACATGCGAGCCCAATTTATTTCACTTATGAGTGTTGCCTCAAGTTGCAGCCATTTACCTACAAAGCCTCGAGTTTATCTTTCTTTACAGCTGAGTAGTACTCCATTGAATAAAAATAACACAGCTTCTTTTATTCATTCCTTAGTTGATGGGCATTTGGGTTGTTTCCAAGATTTAGCTATTATGAACTGTGCTGCTATAAACATAGGTTCACGTATATCAGTATGGTATGCTTTAATTCTTCAGGAAAACTACACAGAAGGGGAATAGCTGAGTCAAATGGGATCTCCAATACTAGTTTTTTAAGGAATCTCCACATTGATTTCCACAGTGGTTGTACCGGTCTACACTCCCACCAACAATGGAGAAGGGTTCCTTTTTCCCAATAGCCCCTCCAGCATTTCTTACTAGTTTATTTCTTGATAATAGCATTCTTTCTAGAGTGAGATGAAATCTCAGTGTTGTTTTAATTGCATTTCTTGAATGACCAATGATGTTGAACATTTTTTCATATATTTGCCATTTGTAGTTCTTCATGTTGAGAAGTGTGTTGTCTTGGTTACTTTTTTTATCTTGTTGCTGAGACAGAATACCTGACACCCAAAATTAGGAAGGAAAGGTTTATTTCTTACAGTTCTTGGGGGTTTCAGTCCATACTCAGTTGGCTGCAAGGCAGCATGGCGTGGTGGGGCAGCCATTCATGGCCACCACAATAGCAAGCATGAAACCAGCAAGAGAGCAAAGACACACCTTCCTCCTGCCCTTACACTATGTTGGCTCCACCCCTGGGCGGGTACAACACTCACATTGCCAATCCCAGCACTAGACAGCAAGCCAATCACGAATGCCAGGCTCAGCCCCATCCATGATTACATGAGGCTTAAGTGGGGCCACCTGATCACACTATAACGTGTATTTATCTCACATGCTTATTTTTGGATTAGGTCTTTAAATTTGGGGGAGATTGATTTTTTTCAATTCTTTATATGTTCTGTACAAAAGTCCTTTGAGGGACAGGTGGATAAAACTTTGCCAATTCTGTGGGTTTTCTTTTCACTCTTTTGGTGATTTCTTTTGATATGCAAAACCTTTTTTTAACAGGATGAGATGCCAGTTGTCAATTCTTTGAATTACTTCCTATGCAGTTTGTGTTTGTTCATGAACTCTCTGCTTACTCCTATGTCTTCAAGATATTTACCTATCTTGTCTTGTAGTAGATTTAGTGTTTCTATTTTAATATTTAGATCTCAGATTCATCCTGACTTCAGTTTAGTGCATGGTGATAGACATGGGTCTGGTTTTAGTCTTCAGCAGGTGGAAAGCCAGTTTTTCAGTGCCATTTATTAAAGAGGCTTTCTTCCAGTGAAGATGTTTGACCCCTTTGTCAAAGATAAGGTGGCTGAGTGTCTTTATAGTTGTGTCTGCATCTTCTAATCTGTTCCATTGATCTTCAGGTCTGTTTTGTGCCAGTACCATGCTCATTTTTATCACAGTAACTTTGTACTATAAGTTCAAGTCTAGGATTGTGATTCCCCCTACCTTGCCTTTGGTTGCCCAGGATTGCCTTTGCTATTCTAAGTCTCTTCTGCTTCCAGATGAATTTTAGGAATTTCTCTATATCTGTGTGGTATGCTAATGGTATTTTGATTGGGGTTGCTTTAAATCTGCATAACTGTTTTGGGAGTATGGCTGTATTCACTATTGTTGGTTCTTCCTATCCATGAGCAAGGAAAATCTTTCCATTTTCTGATATCTTCTTTCATATCCTTTTTCAGAGTACTGTAATTTTCAATATATAGATCTTTTACATCCTTTGTTAGATTGATTTCTATGCATTCCATTTTTTTGGATGCTATTGTGAAAGGTGTTGATTCCCTAATTTCTCTTTCAGTGAGTTTGTTGTTTGTGTACAAGAATGCTATTGATATTCTGAGTGTTGACTTTGTATCCAGCTACACTGCTAAATTTTCTTATTAAATCTAGTAGTCCTTTGGTGGAGTTTTTGGGGTCTTCTATGTGGAGTTTTATGTCATCTGCAAATAGTGATAGTTTAACTTCTTCCTTTTCTATTCTTATTTCTTTTATTTCTCTCTCTTATCTAATTGATCTGGCTAATATTTCCAGAACTGTATTGAATAGGAGTGGTGATAGTGGACATCTTTGTCTTGTCCCTGATTTCAGCATGAAAAACTTTCAGTATTTGTCCATTTAATATTATACTGGCTGGTGAGTTCGAGGCCGGCTTGGGCTACAACGCGAGGGCAAGGCCAGCCTGAGCTACATAGTGCAACCCTGCCTCAAAAAACCAGGGCCGGGAGTTTGGCTCAGTGCCTTAAGCGCCTGCCCTGGCAAGTGCGAAGTTGTGAGTTCAATCCCCGGTGCCGCAAAAAAAAAAAAAAAAAAAATTATCCTGGCTGTTGGTTTATCATGCATGGCTTTTATCAGATTGACATAGGGACCATCTATTCTGATTTTCTGTAGGGTTTTTATCATGAAGAAGTATTGAACTTTGTAAAAAGCTTTTTCTGTATCTGTTGAGATGATCATGTGGTTTTTGTCTTTGACTTTTTTGATATGGTGTATTACATTTATTGATTTGCATATGTTGAACCATCTGTATGGGGTATGCTATGTCCCCCCAAGTCCTCGTATAATTTTGATGGGGCTGAGTTATTGGTTTGTTATTGGTTTGTTGATTGACAATGTAAGCGCTGTGCCCGCCCAGGGGTGGAGCTGACATACAACTTAACGGAAGGCGGGTCTTCCTCTTGTTCACTTCCGCTTCTGCCTCTCTCTTTCTCTTGCCAGCGTGGCTTGCAGCCGCCATGAACTGTAGCCCCGTCACCCCATGCCGCCTTGGAGCCAACTTTATGGACTGAAATTCCTGAGAAACTGTAAGAATAAACCTTTCCTTCCCTAATTTTGGGTGTCAGGTATTTTGTCTCGGCAACGAGCGAAAAGTAACCAAGACACCATCCTTGCATTCCTGGGATGAATTTTATCATGGTGTATATTCTTCTTTATGGTTTGCTGCATTCTGTTTGCTAGTATTTTCTTGAGGACTTTTATATCTGTGTTCATTAGGGAGATTGGCCTGTAGTCCTCCTTTTTGGGTAAGTCTTTCTCTGGTTTTGGTATCAGGGTAATACTTGCCTCCAGGAATGAGTTAGGGAGGATTTCTTCCCTTTCAATTTCATTAAAGAATTTGAAGAGTATTGGCATTAAATCTTCTCTAAAAATCCTGCAGAATTCAGCCATCAATCTATCAGGACCTGAGCTCTTCTTTGTTGATAATTTTTAATCACATTTTGACATTAACTGATACTGGATTATTGAGAATTTTTATGTCTTCTTGATTCATCTTTGGTAAGTCATACATTTCTAGTGATCTATTTCTTCTGTCTTTTCCATCCTGTGGGAGTAAAAATTTTCAAAGTAGGTATTGCTGATCTTTTGAATTTCCAAGGATCTGTAGTGATTTCACTCTTTTCATTCCTCATTGCATGAATTTGAGTTTTTTCTTTCCTTTTTCAATATGATTGGCTGGAGGTTTATCGATTTGTTTATTCTTTCAAAGAAACAACTCTTCAATTTTTAATTCTTTGTAATGTTTTCTTAGTTTCAATTATGTTAATTTCTGCTCTGATCTTTATATTCCTCCCTTTTATGGGCTTTGGGCTTGACTTGCTCCTCTTTTTCAAGAAGCTTGAGGTATGGCATTAGGTTGGTTTTTTGTGCTCATTCTGTTTTCCTAATGTGAGAATTTACTGCTATAAATTTCTCTCTTAGAACTGCTTTCATTGTGTCCCATAGCTGCTGATTTGTTGTGTTTGCATTTTCATTTGATTGTAGATATTGTTTAATTTCTTCTTTAATTTCATCTATGAGGGAATTCTTATTTATTACAAAAATATTTCCATTTGAAACATGGGCTTTCTCTCATAATGATAAGCTACATTATTTTTTTTTCAAGACAGGATCTTGCTATATAGTTCAGGCTGGCTTTTGAACTCACTGTGTAGCCCAAACTGGCCTCGAACTTACAGTAATCTTCCTATCTCAACCTTTTGGATACTAGGATTAAAGTCACACACCACCACTTTTGGCTTACATTATTTAAACTTAGAAGTAAGGCCTAACCTCTTAATGAGGCAGAGACAACTTAGTCACTTGCAAATTTGTGGAGAATTTTAGATCCTGTAATTTAGGTAATAGAATTTCTTTCCTCTGCCCCAGCTGGGGCTCAGAAAATGGAGCCTACATGAAGTAAATCTGCATCTTTAATCTCCTTACTTTTGAGCTATTTATTGTGTATGTTTATCAGAAGATAGAGGAGAATATGTTTGAAAATTAAGAGGTTATCACTATAGAAAGCACTGAGTGTGCCATGTGAAACATACAGATGTATTAAGGAAACTGTAATGCCTCAGAGGCAAAAAGTCATCAGAAAATAAACTAGAAGCCTTGTTTTCATCTTCTCTTACCCCCTCTAACTCCTCAATAGACTGGTCCAAACGACTCCTGATTGTGCTCCCTGCTAGCCAAAGGTCCAAGCTTCTTTCCACAACCCTGGCTTGGTTTTCCTATTCCAGATATCTGAGCAGATGCACCATTGGTTTACCAGCTTCTGTCTTCCTCCTGTCCAATCCATTCTCCACATGGTTCAACAATGATCTTTCCAAAATGCAAAATGATCATGTTTCACCCTTGCTGAATACCCTTTAATGGACCTTCATTGTAATCAAGTCTAAACTCCTTATTGCAGTTTATAAGACATTTCATTCTCTTTTCTAATGTAACTATGCCCCTCTTCTGTCCTTGCCATCACAGATGCAGCCACAATACCCCTTGCTCTGCAAATACTTGAGACTTTCTCTTACATCTTTGGATGAGGAGACTCCAGTGAGTAATAGAAGCCACAAAATCAATTTACCAGTTCAATTTTTAAGCTCCATTAAATTAGAAATAGAAGGGCCACTCTCTGTTTCAGTATCCCCTACATTCACATTATACCAGATGTTTCTACTTCCACATCTAATGTGTGTACACAATAGTTCTGCACATAATCCACTTGTTGGCTTCTTCTCTACTTGGCTTTGAGAACCCTTATGGTCAATCGTTGGCCCTCAGTTTATACCTTAGTCACTTTACAAATTTTCCCTTGCTTGTGTTTTCCATTCTCTAAATTTTAAACATTGTCTATGCTTTAAAGACTCAAAGGCTGACATCTCCAGCCCAATCTCTTCTGCCGAGATTAAACTCCAACCCAAAAGGAAATGTCTAAGAGGTCTGCAATCCTAGGCTTGTGCTTAAAGATGAACTCTGGTATTTGCTTCATCAAAATCTCTTTTTTTTCCTTCTCTCAATAAGTGTCACCTGCATCTCTCCATTGTTTGAGACACAGATCTAAATATGTACCTCTTCATTTCAGTCTGTTAAGAAAACCTACATGCAAGTTATATTTGGCAAATTTTATATATAATAACTTGTTTAATTCTCACAAGTCTTCAAAGTAACTACTATTAATATCAACCACTTTGTAGAAATGGAAACCAAGGCACAGTGAGGTTAAATAACTTGCTTAAGGTCACAAAGTTCACTAATGGAATTGGGATTTAATTAAGACAGTCTGGTCTCAGAGTTCACATGCTTAATTTGTACTCTGTTGTTCTTGGCACATGCTATGGCTTGTATCTAGATGTCCCCTCAAAGCCTCATGAGCTCATAGCTGGGGCTTTTGGAGGTGGCTGGGTCTAGGATGTGTGTTACTGGATTAAGGATGTATGATAACTAAGTTAGTCCACTGGTTGGGTTAGCATAGTTCTCAATGTGGATGATGGGAAGGCGCACCATGAGTGTAGGTGGCACTGACTAATAGGCTTGTGACCTGAGTGGGATAAAAATCTGGCTGCTTTGCTGCTTCCTGCCTACCCTCCCATGAACTGTTTTCTCCTCTGCAATGCCTCTCTGCCATGCCATACTACCTTGAACCCAGTCGGCTATGGACTGAAACCTCTACAAACTGTAAGCTACAATAAATCTTTCCCCAATGAACTTGTGAATGTTGAGTATTTTATTCCAACAATGAGGAAGTAACTAAGACAGTACCTCCCTCTGACTCATCCCTGTATACAGCCTATCAGAAGTGCAATTGATTCCACCTCCAAAACTGTCTAAGCCCATTTTCCTGCTCCATGACAGTTGCTACCACCCTAGTCTTGCTGAGACTATGATACTTTCCTGAGATCTCCAGGCCCTGTCTTCCCACCTCCATGGACTCTCCACTCCAGGTCATTCTTCCCAGAGAAGCCAGATGTTAGTTTAAATGTAGTTTTTCTTCTTCCTTAACTCCCATATTCAAATCATCTTATTGTACTATATTGTTCTTCCATATTAAATTTTATAATTGAAAATGATGCCCTTGTATATTTTTTTAAGAAATGAGAGCAGACATTTTGATTTATTTTGTACTGTCTACTCAGTACCTGGCATAAATTTTTGTACACATTAATATGTGTGAGTGGAAGAACAGATGGATGAGTGACTAATATTAAATAAAAAATGGCTGGATAATTTTTATTTTATGAGTTAAAAGAAAGATACAGTTGGACCGCTTTATGATTAGGCTAATTGGAAGAGACTGTATGAATTAGTGAACTATATGCAATGTCTTATTTTTTAAAAATAAAATGTAGCTTGATTGTTTCAGTGAAAACCACTATAATTCTATAATAATAAGATGACACTCATTACTTCCACTACTGTGCCTAACTCCTTTCTCGAAATTCCACCCCTAGTTTCTCTCCCTGGATCGCTTATTGGACCAGCAATGGAAACTGACCCCAGGTGGGCAAATTAGAATCAGGAAACTGAGAAACATATTTTAAGGTAAAGTGCATTCATCCATCCTTCAAATATTTTTTGAGCATCTAAGATGAAGAAATTAATTGTTGAGGATGTAATGAACTAGGTACAGCTTTTCTGGGTGGCATTTACAGTTCACTGGAGAAAGCTGATGAGTGGAACTGCAGTTGCAGTTCTTTGTGTTGTATGCTCTGATGTGAAGGACCAAGTGCTGCAGGAACACAGAGGAGAGGCCCCTGGCACGGTCTCGGAAATGCAGAGGGAACTTCCCAGGAGATGATATCTGGGTGGTAAGAAAGCATAATAGATCTAGGAACGAGGAGAGATGAGACAGAGAGTATTCTAAGGACAAGGAACAGAGGATGAAAACAGTGCCTTCCATATGATATGCAAGGGCCAGGGAGTTATACCAAGAGAGGAATGTGGTCTCTTGTCAACTGCTACCAGTTTTAGATTTTCTCCTAAGGGTAATGAGAGCTCTAAACAAGACTTTTAGCGGAGGAGTGACACATCCAGTTTTTGTTTCTTGGCTATTTTTCAGTACGAGGGAAAAGTATTTTGAGACAGGGTCTCACTAAATGGCTTAGTTGCCCAAGCTGGCCTCAAACTTTCAATCCTCCCTGCCTCAGCCTCCCAGAGCTGTGGGATTAGAAGCATGCACCATGAAACCTAGCAAACATTCAAATTTCACTCTACAGAGATCCCTGTGTTCTGAAGGGAATGTATTAGAAGAGTTGACACCATTCAGAGGTGGTTAGAGAAATTTGGGTAAGAAATGATGATGGTAAAAATAAGTTGGTTCAATAGGAACAGAGGATAAATGGTTACAGTGACATTTAGGGTGGAGATGAAGGGAGAGGGGTATTAATAATGAATCAGTGTTTAAGTTTTAGGCTATTAATAGAGAGTGGGGCCACTCAAGACAAGATGCACACAAAGGCACTCAAGGAAGAGGTTGGGCTGGAGACACAGATGTTAGGCTTATTTCCACAGGCTTGATAATACCCAGTGAGTTTGTGGACAGAAGAGAAGAGATGAGAAGGGAGGGGCGGGGCATGCATAGAATCCTGAGCAGCTCCACCACTGAATAGCTAGATGAGGAAGGGCCTGAGGTGCCCAAAGAGCAGCTGAAAACCATGATATCATGGAAACAAAAGTATGAGACCCTTTCTAGAAAGTTCTGGTAAACATTAGAATGTTCGCATGCCCAAAGCAAACATAATTATCTAATAGAAATGAAAATTTATCAAAACAGTCAGGGCCTCCCAAGAATCAGCCATACTGGGACTGGGAGGAGCCAACCAACAAGCCAACTAGCCAGCCTTTCTGGTAAGCCACGCAAGCCATGCAGGGCCCGGGAAAAGTCAGATAGCACCTCCTGTGAACGTATCAGTGCACAGGCTTAGAATCACCAACTCCCTCCCTCTCCACGGGCAGCTGACTAATTCAGAGGATAGGCTGAGTTGGTGGCAACTGAGGTACAGGGGGCAGCTGAGTGCTTGCATTGTTTGGTTAATTTTGCAGGCCTGGGGCCAGCAGTCTGAGCATCTATAGGGAGGAAAACAGTGCGCAGTATAGCAAATATGGGGGATTTCCTTCTATCTTGTTTTTGAAATCCAGTGTTATTCTTACTGTTTTGTTTTGTTCTGATTGTTTTTGCTTTATTCAATATTCTGTTTTGATTGCTTTTATTCTGTTTCGTTTTGGTTTAATTTTGCTATATCTGATGGAATGGATAACTTGAGAAGGTAACAAGATATACTATGGTAGCCATTGTTGTTTTCCTGTTATCCTACTTTGAAGTTCTGTACCAATTTCACTGCTTTGTTTTGATTGGATTTATTCTGTTTTGTGGGGTTTTATTATTTTTAAAATAAAATCTAAAAAATGAAAATTTCTCTTCATCAAGTAAACACTAATTATTCTTACCAATCTTGACAGAATTTCATTTGTTTGTCTCAAGAATATTAAGGTTAATTTGGCCTGATACTTTACAGGCTCTTTAAGAGTAAAAAGTTCTATATGACCCATCTAGCCTCCTGGTAGGTATCTTCCCTAAAGAGCTTAAGACATACTACAGTGATACATGCATACTAGTGTTCCAGCTAAATCCTGGAAGCAGCCTGGATACCCATCAACAGATGACTGGATAAAGAAAATGTGCTATCTATCTATCTATATCTATCTATCTATCTATCTATCTATCTATCTATCTATCATAGAATACTACTCAGCTATAAAGGATGGCAAATTTGAGACATCTGTAGGAAAATGGATGCACCTGGAAAATATAATATTGAGTGAAATAAACCAAACACACAAGCTTATATACCATACGGTACCTATCATTTGAGTGAGGCAAAGAACAAACAAAAAGAATGATGAAGGATGGATAGAAGCAGACTAGGATATGAATCTCTTGCAATAGGGAAATGGTCCAAGAGATAAAAGATGAAGGGTGTGGGAGAGGGGAAGGGGAAATAAACAGAATAAAGATAAGCTATGTACAGGAACCTAATAATCTCAATTAATTTAAACATTATAATGCCATAACGAGCTAAGATTAATAATGTCAACAAGAATGAAAAATGGAATAGGGGAATTAGAGGAGGCAGAAAGTGGGGAGGGACGGGGAAGAGGATTTCAAAAAAGGGAAACAAGCTGGATTACGTTTGTATGCCCACTCCCCCCAAGTTGATTGTAAACCACATGCGCTGCCAACATGTACTAATAAAATAAAATTTAAAAATCTGGGGAAAAAATTTTTAAAAAGATTAAAGGGGATTCATGAGGGTTTTCAAAATTTACTTTTCAAGTGCTATTACATGTTGGCCCATGAAGTACACTTGAATGTCAGAGTTGAGAATGTGGAAAAAAGTAGACATAAGAAAAATTTATTTTTAAAGTATTTTTTTTAACTTTAAGGAAACATTTAAAAACTCGCTAAGTTTAGCGTTTTATGTGTGCCTATGACCTGTCAAAACTGCCAGGAATTTACTATGAGCAAGAAGAAAATGACGCTGCCTATTTGTCATTTCTCAGAGTGTCCAACTTTTGAAGGTCACTTTTCAACCAAAAAAGAACTTTCCCTCCTCGGTGGATGTATGTCAAAGAGGAGAAGCATTGTAAATAGAATTCAGCCTATGTAATGTTCATTGAACAATTGGGTACTGATGCCAGTGCATGATCACTTTTTTCCATTTCGTTTTCAACACTGAATGTTCCTAAGAGACTTGCATAGAATTGGATCTAGTACTTTAGTCAGAACTTACTATATTTTCAGGATCAGTACCATCTTCCCTTTCCTACTTATTTTGTACAACAAATCTCCTGGGTCTGATTTGTGCTCCTTCTTCTGAATGTTTAGTCAGTTTAATACACACAGTGGGGAAAAAATGCAAGACCTCTGAGCAGAGTCGTTTTAAAGATTAGGTGTTGTTTAAAAACAAGGTCATGCCAGTCATCACAATTCCATGGCAGGAAATGCAATGCTCTGCAATGTTTAATTAGAGCTTATCTTAAGGACTCATTTTCTCAGACTGGAAAACAGTCCTAACTTTTTATAATTTGTGGAATCCCTCTGAAGTTTAAGGTCCTGGAAGAGCTAATCAATGTTTGTTGAATGCTTCGTGTTTAAAACTATTTTGTTGATTGATTACTGAGGGGAAAAGAAGGCACAGTATGAAAGCATTCATGATCAAAGCCATCTGGTTTGGGTTCAAGCAAATGTCCAGACTACAGGTGAACACAACCTCTCCCCTCCTCACCAGGTGAACACTGGGGGGAGCAGCAGAGCTGATCAATCTCAGGCCACAAACACAGAATTGAGAATAACTTTCATTTTCTGTATCATCTTAATTTTCTAATGTCAGGCTTTTTTCTGTCTGACAGAAAGAACAAAACAGAAATGAAAAACTTCCAGTCTTCCCTGGGCTCCCTGCCCTTTGTTTACTGATGCCGTGGGGTGGGATCTACCTGGTCCCCGCCTTGCTGTCTACACTGTGCATCTCACACACAGCCCTGTACTTCCTGCGTGGTGGCCCCCTGCCCTGAGCATCTCTGCAAGGCCACCTATGTGTCTTGCTGATGTCACCTACAAGCCGGGCTTCCTCTCCAAACACAAGCCCATCTTTGTCACCTCTACACTCAGCTTCTGCCAGCCAAACAAGATCACTCTCTAGTGAAGAAATTGCTTCTTTCCTTCCAAATTGCTTTTCTTTCCTTCCTGGACATTTCTTTCTAAATGGACTCTTCTGCTAAGGGCTTAGGCTTTTGTTTCCAAAGGTGAGGAGGGAAGTTCTTGCTTTGTGCTCTGCCACAAACCTCCTGGAAAATGGGAACCCAGAGTCAGCTGTGATCTGCTTTCATGGGGTAGGAAGGAGTGTGGGAGAGAAAGAGGACAAACAGAGATAAAATGATGATGGATAGTTAGCTCAAAAGATTCTCTCGTCTGCACACTGCATGTCACACTTCCTCCATCCCCGCAGACATGGACACCAAGTGTCTATAAGGAAATACCACCTCACCCTCTCCAGCCACATTTCCTGATTTCTGTGGGCCCAGACACTTGTGGGTTCACATACAGACATGGACACCAAATTATGGGGAAGGTCTGGAACCCAGGGAAAAAGTAACCCTTTGACTGAGAAAGAGGCCCTGGGAGAGTCCACTTAGCCACAGGACCAAACAAAGAGCCACATATCTGAGTGCAAAAGACTACTACATGAGATTCTGATCCACCCTGTCTTGTGCTTATGTGTCCTGCGTTGGAGGAATGGGAGGAGCTGTAACCCAGGGGTCCCAGGTAGGATGGACACTGTTCTACATCTTTCCACCACCCACATGCAGAAGGACACACGAAACAGCAGGACACAGAAGGTAGAGTCTTTCCCTTCCAGGCAGAGAGAGACCTGAGTAGGGGCAGTGAGGGCTCCTGAGCAGCAAGAGGAGAGAAGGCAGATGGTCCAAGGTTGATGAGAGGTCACAGGTGGTTTCCTGGCACACTGAAGCTTTGGCAGGTCTGCAAAAACAAAGGAGCACATTTCCTGTTCTCTCAGGGACCGCAGGAAGGGACAAGGGAAGTGTGAGCAGTAGTGTGAGTTATGCATGCTGCAACTTCCTGGGCCATTCCATGGATGTTCCCAGACACAGAAGAAAAGCTAAAGGAAGAAGTCCTATCACCATGTAGGTGGGGAATAGACTGGAGAGGTGGCTATTATTTTAGCAGAGTAGAAACAGCTATTAAAGAATCTTACTAAGGATCTGTAGCTAGAAGGAGCAAGGGCAGTTACACATTTCCATGTCCACACCTGTATCTCTACTTCACTATTTTAATCCATGTACCATAGTGAAATAAGATAAGACTTCGGCCCAAGTATACCTGACTTTAAATTCTAGATCTAAATTCTATGTGATCTCACTAAGCCTTTCTCTCATCTGTAAATAAGTATAAGAGTTTTTAAAAGCATCTAGTACATTGCCTGCCACAGGCAAATGAGGGATGCAGTTGTTGATATTATTATTATTAGCATTACCTGATCCCTTGATTTCATCATTGCAAGATCAGGGCAAGAACCTAGTGCTAAAAGACTTTCTGACTTTTGCTTTAACAGCCTACACATTACACCAGAGGAGAAGACAGAGTACCATCTACTGCTCAGTGGGTGACTTCAGAGAGACCCTGGGCAAATGGTCACTCTTTGTTCACTCATTAAAGTGGCACAATTGGGGTCTCATGATTTCCCTGGGCATACTGAAACCAAGTCTGCCAAAAATTATGGCATTTGTTGAGCTTAACCTATAAAAAGATGCTCTGGGCTAGAAATAACTTTTCAAATGATGACTTCCTTTGCCAAATCAAAGGTTCAGCTCACAATCGGCTGGGAACCACAGATGCAGCTAATAGAAAGGGCACCTTTTCAGAGAGACTCCCAGCAATCCTCCACCTTCAAAATAGGGAAGTGGCCAATTTCTACAATGTATTCTTTAGACTGTTTTGGAGCAAAGAAAGGTTCAGGGAAAAGAGAAGCCTCAACAATTTATCAAGATGACATGGGTTCATCAAATTGAAATTTCAGTGGGAACTGGAAATTGTGGGACTTTCAAGAGTCCGGCTCCTCTTCCTCTACTGCACATTTGTCAGAATTTGTGGAATAGCCAAATCTGTGTCCCCAAAACTCAGACCAACTAAAGAAATCAATGCATTTGGTGAAAAATTCATAAAAATAGACATCCTAATAAAGTGTTTGGCTATTCTTACTGCATTTTGACCAGAAAAGAGCAGTATGGAAAGATCCTGTCACTATCCATGAACTACTCATTACAAAATTGTAACTCATAGGATATTGGCAATGAAAAAGCCTCAGAGCTGACAGCACATCATCCTGCACTGGCCCAGAAGCTTACAGGTAGTCTGTGGCAGGTTCAGAACTAGAACCTAGGGCTTCAATTCCCACCTGAACCCTTCCCACAATCCAGGCAGGTCCTAGAGGTGGCAAGAGTACCTGTTTTGAGAAAGTGCTATAAACTCCTTAACGAAAAGGTGCCACTTTAACATTTGTCACTATTTGTATTTGAGGATTATGAATGAGGATAGCAATATGAATGAGGGTTGAATCTAAAGAGACCAAGAGGCCAACAGGAATACAGGCTGCCTCCCACTTCTGATCCAATTGTACTCCACAATTCATTTCCAAGTCATTTGTTTGTACACGCCATTGTACTTAAGATAGAAGCAATGATATAAATTGTGGTTAAACTCCCAGGTCAGTTTAGGTAACTTTGTATAGCATACCACTTTGCCTGAATTGCCTGAATATTTTTGACATAGCGCCAAATGCAACAAGTCACATTTACAATCATTTCATATATAGAAAAACAAGTTCCAGACTCCAGCTCAGAAAGTAGTGATGTAGTTTCCTTTTCTTCAAGTGCTTAGCAGTTTCCCTGCTGTTGCCTGGGTGCCAGGGTCTTTGGGGTTAGCAGAATAAGCAGGAAGTCCCACCTCAGGCTCTGGGAACTTGCTGTCACTGAAAACCAGCCCTTAGATAGTGCTTGTCTAAAGTGAAACAAAGCCGGGCGTGGTGGCGCACGCCTTTAATCCCAGCACTCGGGAGGCTGAGGTAGGAGGAGCATTGTGAGTTCCAGGCTGGCTTGGGCTACAACGGGAGCAAGACCAGCCTGAACTGGGTGAATAGGGTGACCTTGCCTCAAAAGCACTAGGGCTGGGAGTTTGGCTCAGTGGCTTAAGCACCTGCCAGGTAGGCATGAGATCATGAGTTTGAGCCCCGGTACCGCAACAAAAAAAACAACAACAAAAAGACATTTAGGTCTAGTGCGTGAAGTTCCCTGCAAAGCAAAATGTATTAAGTTTAAACAACCATTCTTTATTCTAGAGATGACTTTTCTAGCTTTTTGGTGTTGTCTTTTTGGGAATGACTATAGTCAATGATACTTGTTTTTCAAATATTCCTGTAGGAAAATAACATAATGCTAATCCTATACTGTTGGCCCCCAGACTGTTTTCCAAAATTTGGAGAACTACAATTCTGAGGACTTCCCTATTTCTCTACTTAGTAGAGGAGGACTTCTTGGTGTAGCGTCATTCTCCAGAGCCCTGGGAAGGAACCAAAGGAGAAGTGAGGAGCTAGATGAGAATTGGGGGTCCTTAGTTGCTTTAGTCAGTTCAAGTTGCTATAACAGAATATAGTTTGGGTGGCTTAAAAACCAGAAATTTATTTCTCTCAGTTTTGGAGGTCAGTTGGCAGATCTAGGATCTGTCACCATCTATGACCTGCTCACTATAAAATCATAACTCATAGGTTGTTGGTAATGGAAAAGGCTCAGAGATGACAGCACAGAGTCTGGCAAGAACCCTGCTTTCTGCTTTGTAGACATGGTCTCTGCATGGCATCTTTCCACGGTGGGAGTCAGAGAGATCTCTTAGGGCTCTCTTTTTATAAGGGCATTAATCTCATTCTTGAGGGCTCCACCCTCATGTCCTACTCACTTCCTGCTACAGTTTGGATCTGGCATGTCCCCTAAAGCCCTGTGCATTGAAGGCTTGGTCCCCAGTCCAGAATACTATTAGGAAGTGGTAGAACTTTTAGGAGGTAGAGCCTTGTGGGAGGACGCTAGGTCAATGGGGCATGCCCCGAAAGGAACACGGGAACCCTAGACCTTCCTCTTCATTTTTCTTTCATTAATGACCAGGAGCTGAGTGGGTGCTCTCCATCCCATGGTCCTGCCATGAGATACTGACAAGCCTAAAAGTGACATGGCCAGATGATCATGGAATGACATTTCCAAAACTGAGTCAGATACCCTTTTTTTCTTTATAAACTAATTATCTCCAGTATTTTATTATAGTTGCAGAAACCTGAAAAACACACCTCCCAAAGGTATCACTTCCTGATACTATCACATAGGAGTTAAGATTTCAGCATATAAACATGGGGAAGGGGAGTACAAACATTTAGTCCCTAATGCTAGCCTTTTACCATTTAAGACTTGGAAGCTCATTAACTCATGATTAAATGTCCCAAAGGAGGGATTGACTAGGATTATACACTTTTTCTGGTGGATTAAAAGACAAGTTCAGGATGAGCCAATAAACTTTAATTGGACCTAATTAGAAATGTATGATATTTCTGGTAAAGACTAATAATTTAGTCAGGAGGAGGGTATGTGGTACAGGAAGGTGTTGACTAAGCAAATCAAAACTAACACTACAGGAAAATACTTAATCTACCTAGCAATATGATCTTTACAATAATGTTCAAATACCAATTTGCATTAAAATACAAATTTTTAGCAGGCCCAACATGCCCTGGCACCACGCTCCAGTGGAACAGGCATAGTGTACCCCATGTCCCATGCCTTGGTGGAGCAAGCCCTGTGCAGTGGGACATTGTTCCCCAAGAAACCCCAAAGAACCAGTAGTTGGTGAGTGAGGTAAAGAGTTTGGGGCAAAACCCAGCAGCAGAACAGTCCTGGGTCACTTCACTGCGTAAGTCCCAGTGTGGATGGAGGGAAGAGCCGTCCAGTCACAGTGAACTGCCAGCAGCTGGAAAGCAGATTAGGAAGAATTCTGCTACAAAGTAGAAGCTGGGATCACCCAGACTCCATGCCAGTGGCTTCCTTGGTGCAATGGCGCAAGGAGGCAAGAAGGAAAAAGGAGCCAGTGCTGTGAAAAAGAGGAACCTGTGCAGTAGAAAGAGTCAGCTGTGCACAGGTCTGGGAGCAGCCCTGGGTCAGTTGCCCTCTCTCTATCAGAGGGTAACACAGTGGCTGGGAGAGTGCCATAGAAAGAAACACAGTAAGGAGAAGTGGATATCCAAAACATTGTCAACTGAATACCAGTCCCAGCCCCACACAGAGAGACCAAGGTCAGCATTGTACCTAGCACAAATTCCACTGCAAACCTAACAGGGTTACACGACACATTTCTGGGATCGTACCACTGAACTGTGGACACCAGAGGAATTTTATTATTTTTCTTTTACTTTGTTTGTTTGAGTAGTTTTCCTTTTTTCAATCTGGTTGGGTGTTGTTTTGGTTTGGTTTTTGTATTTTTTAACTATTTAGGTTTCTTAACTTGATTTTTGTTTTGTTTTATTCATCTTATTTTTCTCTTCTCTCAATTATCTATCTTGGTTTTATGATACTCCCATGTGAGTGAACGTTGTCTTTTCTCTTTCTCATTTACTTCAATATTCTCTTGCTTTCTCTTTTATTCTTTCTCACTTCCAGTTTCCTAAAACTTGGGTGATCATCCTTTGCCTTACAGCCTTGCTTCTAGTATATTTCTCCTCATTCATTGCTCTACTTGGCTCCCTACCCTTTTTAAATATGCCCCAAGTCAGGATAAAATCAATCTACCAATGGGAAACTCATTATGTACAAGTTCCTGGTATATGTTGGACTTCATCATATAACTGTAGATCTTGCTCCTATAGTTTAAGTTACCAAATTAATAGTTACCATAGTTTGTCAGTTGCTAGGCTACCCTTGATGCTATTGTTATTGCTAATTACACTACTTTAGCCAGGATGCCATACATGTTGTAATTAGTTTTTCTCCATTGTAGGAAAATACTGTGATTGTCTGGGGTAAAACCATTACCAAAGGATAGGGTACTGAGCCAAATAGCAACTTCTCATCCTTAATAAATTGGGAAGGCAGGATTTGGGGACAGACACAAAGACCAAGAACCACCTACATGTAGACGGCATCTTTGAGGAATAGACATTTCCTAAAATAGCCTTAATAGTAGTGATAAAGAAATCTATAAGCACCAATATGCAAAACAACAAAATAAATGGAAAATGACAAGACACAGAGGTAAAATGCAAGCCAAAACCTCCAGCCCACCCAAGACAACTCCAATGCACAATGAGATAGAAGAAACTGGAATTTTCTGAAATGAAAGCAGCAGAATACCAAAACCACTTTAGGCTGGAGGCCAGTATATTGCTGTGCTAGAATTTCTTGCAACACTGCAGTTATAAATGCCTTTGTTTTATTTATTTGCTGAAGCATTAGGCCTCTTCAAGGTATCAGCCCAATAGGCTGGACTATGTATAGGATAATTGTATATAAAATATGCAAGTACTAAATCCAGCATAGTTACTTATGGGAAGGAACAGAAAAGAAAGATTAAGAAGGCACCCTGTCTCTCATAATTATCTGTGTTTCATTTCTTTAAAACATAGGAAACAAATGTGAAAAATTAGTATTATTGAATTAAGTTGGGTGCAGACAATATGTGCGTCTATAGAGCATAAGGAAGTTGGGGGATAGAACAGAACCAGAGTATCTTAATAGAAAATAAGAAAAATATATTGTAGGAGAGAAAAGAATGGTAGGAACTAACATATAACTTAGGTTGATATGCTTATTGTTTCTTATGCAACAAATCTTTGTTGAGTGGGTAAATTAATTACATTGTATTGAACATTGTATAGACAGACACTCTGGGTAGGATATAGGGATGATAATATATAGTTTTTCAGAAAGTAAAAAGGAAAGACTAGAGAATCAAGTTTATAAAAGGAGAGGAACTCAGAGCACTTCAGGGATCCAGTTGACAGAATTTCATTAGGAATTGTCCAATCTTCAATTTAAAAACTGTGATGTGTTAGCTCCTTTTCTGTTGCTATGACAAAACACTTCAGATGAGGTACTTTATAAAGAATAGAGGTTTATTTAACTCACAGTTCTGGAGGTTGATACAGAAGCATGGCACTTGCATCACCTCAGCATTGGTGAGGACCTTCCTGATAGGTCGCCATTATAAAATGAGGCAGAGCAAGTGTGCCAGAAAGAGCTTGCTTCACGACAAAGCCACTACCTAGACAACTGACTAATCCAGAATGCATTAATCCATTTATGAGGGCAGAGCCTTCAAGACCTAGTCTCTGCCTGAAGTCCTATCTCTAAGTACCATTAACATACGTATTTGGGGGCAAAATCTCTAATACATGAAATTTAGAGAACATATTCAAACTTCAGCACTTGAGGAGAGACTCAAGAAAACACATGAATTGGAAAATATGAGTGAGGATGGCAGATAGGTAGAGTGACAGGTAGGGTGATAGCTACAGAGATGACTGAGAAGGAGGCAGGCAAGGATTGGGCCAAAGAGCTCCAATGGGTCTACCTATTCCTACTCTACTCACCTACAGGAGCAAAAAGTGAAGCTGCTATGGGACGCTGCCACACAAAAAGGATCCATTTGCAAGTTTTCTACATTGAGATAGTCTACACTCAGTTCATAGTCGTCATGCACGTCTTTACCCAACACATGATCTGACTTGTTCAACAGACACTACCTCTTGACCGTTCAACACCCAGGTAAAGTCTTTGGACATATCTATAGTCAGTCAGGATGAGGGCAGAAAGTCAAACAGATTAAGCTTGAAATTGGTCCAGAGGAAAGAAGTGAAAGGAAGACAGAAGTTTGGGCTAATGTCATGAAAACAGTAAATATACCTTGTAACACATCGAGAAGTAGTTGGGCCAACTGAGTGTAAGAGTCTACACTGTTGATACACCCCTATAGTAGCTCTGCTGATCAATTATACTTATGTTAAAGCACTTTGCAAACTGGTAAGCTTACTGTAAGCCTTGCCTTCATTTTTCCCAGGCATTTAGTTATAATTTATTTATGTAATTCTGTCAGTATCAGTGTTGATGCCTTTCATATCTCTCTAGGCCACTGGGTTATAAGTTGCTTATAAGGTTATAAGCCCATCTATGCCTACTCATCTTGGCTTCCCTAAAATCAGGCACAGTCCTCCTCACACTGTCAGACTTTGGTCATTATGATTCTGTCAGATGAAGAACAGCATGGACAAGGCACTATGTTCCACACCTGGGCTTCTCTAGAATCCAGGAACGGCATGAGGATCACAGGCTGTGAATGATAGCCAATCCCAAGCCTGACCTCCAATCACAAAAGGCCTCAGAAATGTGACTCTGTCTGAAGACACTGAAGTGAGTCTGTGACCATCCAGGTGTTCCTCTGTCATTATTAGGAAGACAATGAGGGGTCTACGCTAAATATAAGCTGGCCAGGGAGCTTCAGAGACTGCCACAATTCTCAAAATCCCAGCAGCTGCTCTTTTTCTGCATAAAACCCTGCATAAATTTATCTCTGGTGAACAACCATCTATCCAAAAGCCTCAGAAATTATGAATAGGAATGAAGAAAAGCATTTTCCATCCAAGTATTTCAAATTCAACTGCCCTTATTTCACTGGACTGACTTGAGAATGAGTCTGAAAAGTGCAGTCCAGGCCCTGGCACCCATAAAGCTGTTCTCGTCACCTCCTAGGGAACAATGTTGAAGACACGTCTTCTGCTAACTGTATTTGGGGGGACATTTTAGAGGGGATAAAGTTTCTTGAAAGGAAGGAAGGAAGGAAGGAAGGAAGGAAGGAAGGAAGAAAGAGAGAAAGAAAGAAAGAAAATATATTCTTGTCCAGAAGATATTTGTACCCATTTTGTTTTCATCCCCAGTCCTGTGAATTTTCAGGTAGCCTCTCCCTAGTATGGCGTAACTGGGTCTGGGAATGAACCACACTTCACTCACGCCCTGTCCGAGTGAATCTCAGGGCTGATATTTGCTCCCAGGTCTGTGCACTGCCAGCACCAGTTGTACTAGGGTCCTCAGGGTCACTCACAGGAGAAGCCACGCCAAATGTCAGTGGTGGTTTTCTCTGGTAGGTAGCCTGGTGGGTGATAATTATTTCTTCCTTATATTTTTCTGTATCAATTGGATTTTTGGACAACTAAATATCACTCATTTACAGTCAGAAAAGTTATATGGACATTTTTAAAAAGGTCCAGCAGCACAGGGAGCTTTTGTGTTCTCCAAACACATCCTGCTTAAGACAGCTACATCCCAGTCCCTGCCCTATTTCTTCTCCCGCTCAGTGACTCCCACTTCTATGAGGCATTCCTGACAACCCACTGACATCCTCTCCTCCTGTGAAACTCAGTTTACTTATATTCTGATAGTGATCTCATAATTTTTGTAATTGATTTTAATGTTCTTGAATAATTCATTTTGGAGCACTCAAGTAATAATGTGAGTAAATTTGTCTTGTAAAAGTTAAACTTCTCCAAGCCTTCTTCTTCCCTCCTGCTATCGGTGGGTGTGTTCCCTTCCAGATCTTTCTGTTGTGCACATATTCCTATGCACCCTTAGATACCATATAGTCCTGTTTTGTTTTCTTTCCTAGTTCTATAAATAGTACCCTAATTTCATTCTCTACAGTTTCCTTGCTTTTTGTAATAATATTGAAGATCTATCCATTTGGTAACTTTTTGTTGTAAAACGTAACATATTAAGGTATTTCTGGCAATTGTCCATTCTTGTATATCCAAATTATCTGCCGACTTCGGTTGTTACAGCCAATGAATATCTTGGGCCTGCCTCCTCATGCATAAGAGTATTTCTTTATGCTTTCACTGGAATTATTCAAACTCATTTGTTTCCTCACCTCCTGACTAAATCCAAATAGTATCAAACTTTTAAGTTATTGTCAATCTGATGTACAAGTATATTATTGGTTTAACTTTTGTGATTACTAGTGAGAGTGAGCATATTTCTTTGAGTTTATTTGTATTTGTCTTGTATAAATTGCCTATTTAGATATTTTTTGTATTTCTCTTTTTGCCTGAGGGTTTATAAAAATTCTTTAAATGTGCTAAAATGCATTAAATTCTTCAGTCACTTGGATACAGTGCAAAAATATTTCCTCTGGTTTTGTCTTATTTTTACTTTTATGATGCCTGGTGTCCATTTTTATGTTTTCTGGTTGTTTTTAATGTGTTTCTCATTAACTGGTCACTGATAATGACCCTGTCCTCTAGTTCTGACACTCTATCTTCACATTGGTCACTTCAACTGCCCATAATTTCTATAGAATTTTTAATTTCCTGGATTTCTGTTTGGAGTCTTTTTATGTACTCTTTGTTTTCTATACTTGTCATGTATGTTTTGCATCATTTTGTTCAGCTTGTCTACATTTTTATTAGAGTCATCCATAGATTCATTCATTATTTTATTTATTTAGCCCAATATCTTATTATCCATTATCATTTGTGAACTTGACAAATCCCTTATTGATCTGTTTTGTTATCTCCCCTGATATCATTTTGAATAATTCATGTGTGTGGCTTTGGGTTTCCTCACCTTTGATGCCACATGAATCAGTTTTGGGGAGATGGGAGTTTTTGGAGGCATTTTGTTGACTTGTCTTATTATGTTTCTATTTGCTTAGTTTTTTGTGTTGAGGCTTGTGGATTATTATAGTGGAAAACTTTTTTCTAGTGGAGATACTTCTTTAGTTAATATCTACTTTTCAGTGGTATTCTCTGGGGATGGTTAACTATTAACCTTTGCCTCTGTCCCTGGATCCAACCATTTACTGAAACTGAGAGATTGCAGCATAGTTGGCCCAGTACCCAGTTTTCTAGGAATGGACCACAATAGTGTTAATGACCCCAATATAATCCAGATATTAGCATCCCAAGAAAACCAATTAATAGCAACAGCTATGTCACCTTGACTATACTAATAAAACCAGCAGTGATTACAGACTGAATAGTGACAAACCTTAAGGACCAATAAAGTACCATTTTTAATGATAGAAAAAATCTATAATTATACTCTGAACACTAAGAAAAACCAAATATTCACCTACAATTGACCTACAGTAAGTATCTATTAAATGGAACAACTTTACCTCTACTAACAATGGAATAGTATTTAACAGCAATAGCATAGAGTTAATTAGCTATCTAGAGATTTATAAATTTTGGTAGTTGTACTAGTAACAGTAGAGGGGGTGGGGAACCAGTGAATCCAAAAACCAAAATTTAAAAAAATTCATCAATGAGATATGAGAAGAAGAAGGGAAAAAATGAGATGGGTGGTCCTATAAGGACAAAATCCAACATACTTTTCATAATAAAAACCCTGAAGGAAATAAGTATAGAAGGACTTTATCTCTATGATAAAAGTCATTTATGACCAATTTACTGCCAACATCACATTAAATAGGGGAAAACTGAATATCTTCCCTCTAAAATCACGAATAAGACATGAAGGTCCACTATCATCACTCCTATTCAACACAATAATCTAAATATTAGAAGAATAATTAGGCAAGAAAAAAAATAAAAGGGATAAGAATCAAAAAGCAAGAAGTCAGATTATAATTATTTGCAAATGGCATGGTCTTCTACTCAAAAGACCCAAGAAGTCTACCAAAAGGCTTTAGAATTAATAACCAAATTCAATAATGTAGTGGGATATAAAGTCAACACACAAAAATCAATAAGCACTCCTGTACACTAATAATTAAGCCATGGAAAATAAAATTAGAAAAAATTCACAATAGCACCAAGAAAGATTAAAATACTTAGGAGTTAACCTAAGGAAGTAAAAGACCTCTACAATGAAAACTATAACTGTGTTAGTAACTTTTCTATCATTGCTGAGACCTGACACCCAAAATTAAGGAAGGAAAGGTCTATTTAGCTCACATTTTGTGGAGGTCTCTGTCTGTAATCAACTGGCTCCAAGGCAGAGTGGCATAGCACAGGAGCAATAGTTCAAGGCAGCAGCAGACAGAAAAAGCAGCAAGAGCAAAAGGGGGAGAGCAAGCCTCTTTTCCTCGCTTATACTGTAAGCAGGCTATCACCACACCCCCAGAGTGGGAGTAGCAGTCACACCATCTCTGCGCCCTCCTCTTGCACAGGATGAAGATGTTTAGCAAGTAAGGACCCTGGCTCCCTGCTGAGTTACTTAGTAAAACTTCTGAACTTCTCAAATTGACACAATGTATCAATATAACAGCATCACTCTGAAAAAGGAAATCAAACAGAAAATAGAAAGATATGCCTGTTCCTAAACAGACAAAACAAAAATTTTCAAAATGGTCATATGTTTACAATTGATATACAGATTTAATACAAATCCCAATCAAAATTTCAAAAGCCACAAAACTGGAGAAAACAATCCTAAAATTCATGTGGAACCACAAGAGGCCCAGAGTAGCAAACACATCCTGGGTAGAAAGAGCCAAGTGGGAGGCATCACAACACTGGACTTGAAGTTATATACAAAACAACTGTGATTAGACACACACCCACACACACACACACACACACATGCACAGAAATTCTTTCAGATAGCCTCTTTAATAAATGGTACTGGGAAAACTCACAATCCATATGCAGAAGATTAAATGTAGACTCATACCTATCACCATGTACTAAACTAAAATCAAAATGGGTCAAAGGACTAAATGTTAAAACAGAAACACTTAACCTGTGGGATGACAAAAATAGGTAAAGGAATTTTGAACAGGACCACTAGTTGCACAGGAAATAGTACCAGGAATCAGTAAATGGAACAGTATCAAATTAAAAAACTTCTGAGCAGTGAAAGAACCAAGAGAGTAAGGAGCCAGGCTACAGAATGGGAAAAAAATTTTGCCATCTATTCCTCAGACAGAGGACTATTATCTAGAATACATAAAGAAATCAAAAAGACCCCCCAAAATAAAAGACCCAACCAAAAATTGGTCAAGTGAAATGTGTAGACAGTTCACAGAAGAAGTACAAATGGCCAATAAATACAACACCTGAGAGTCCATTTTACCCCAGGATAGCTATCTTCAAGAAATCAAATAATAACAAGTGCTGTTGAGGCTGCACAGATAAAGGAATCTTTCTGCATTGTCGGTGGGAATGTAAACTAATAAACCCACTTTGAAAATCAGTATGAAGTTTCCTCAAAATAATGAAACTAGAAATTCCATTTGACCCAGTTATTCCCCTTCTAGGTATCTTCTAGAAGGAGTTAAAAACATCACATTACAGTGATACATGTGTACCCATGCTGATAGCATAATCCACTATAGCTAAATCATGGAAATAGACTATATGTTCATCAACAGATAAATGGATAATGACAATGTGATATTTACACACAATGGAGTACTACTCCTCATAAAGGAAGATAAACTTGAGTCATTTGTAATATAATGTACCTTGAGACCATAATTAACAGCACAAATAAATAAATCAGACATGCAAGCACAAATATCAGTTTCTCCAAAGTATAAATAAAGACCAAATAAGAAAGAATAGGCCATAGCAAAGTAGATCTTTCTCAAAGGTGAAGGGGATCAGGAAATGTAGGAGATGGAACAGAGAGAGGAATATGGTATTAAGAAAGAAATTAAGATGTGTTTGTATACATGCACCAGCTCCACTGAAGGAAACATGTATTACAAACATGTACAAAAAAAAAAAGAGATCAAAAGATGGATGGAGGGGGCAGGGAGGGAAGAGAAAGGAAATTTTAACAAAGGGAGTTAAGATATGTAATATATATAAACCAATTCACCACAAAGAATATAAACATTGTGTACTATAAACATATACTAATAAAAACTATAGTAATAATTTAAAATGAGGTCATATTGGATGAAGATTGGCCCTCCATACAATGTCCTTATAAAAGGGAGTGTACTGGATGATCTGTGTCCCCCCAAGGCTTCATCTAATTTGGAAGGGGCTGAGTCTGGTGTTTGTGATTGGTTTGTTGTATAGTGCTGGGATTGATGATATGAGTGTTGTACTCGCCCAGGGGTGAAGCCAGCATATAGTGTAAGGGAGGCGGGTCTTCTCCTTCTTGCTCTCTCTCTCTCTCTCTCTCTCTTCAGCACACCTTGCTGTTTGGTGGCCACCATGAATAGCAGCCCCGCCACACCATGCTGCCTTGGAGCCAACTAAGTATGGACTGAAACTCCCAAGAAACTATAAGAAATAAACCTTTCCTTCCCTAATTTTGGGCATCAAGTATTTTGTCTCAGCAATGAGTGAAAAGTAACTAAGACAGGGGGGCAAATACAGACACCCACACACAGGGAGAAGTCCATGTAACAGTGGAGATAGAAACTGTGCTGTCAGAAGCCAGGACACCAGCTTACTGTGCCACCAGGAGCTTGAAGATGCAGAAAGAATTCTCCCTTGGAGATTCTGGAGGGCCCCAGCCTTTCTCATACCTGGATTTCTGCCTTCTAACTTTCAAAACTGTGAGAAGATTAATTTCTATTATTTTAAGTCACCTCATTTGTAGTACGTTTAAGACAGTCCAGAAAACTGAAACACTGCTTTCATCAGTTCACACTTACTAGAGAAAGAGTTAATGCGAGACACATAAACATAAGGATTTACAAAATAGACTTACAACGGCCACCGCAGAGTAAGGTGTGGAAGAGTGCAAAGGGCTGTCATCAAGCTGGAGGTCCAAAGGATGCAAAGATCAGAGGCCTGGAGCCCACTGCAGTGTCCTGTACACGTCAGGAAGCCAAAGTATCTCTGACAGACGGCTGAAGGGTCAGTGCCAGAAGCCAGGAGGGCAGCATCTATGGTGAAGGTGAAGACTGGGGCTCCTTGGGAGACACAGAAGCAGACTTCCTTTGTCTCCCTTTTGTTTCATTCAGCCAGCAAGCCCGTTGGTTGGTGCTGCTCACACCTGGGGTGGGCTCTTCTGTCTTCAGCAAATCCCCGCAGCCACACCCAGAACTGTGCTGATCCAAGTTAGTTGAGTGTTTGTTACTCAAGTTGACACTGTCAGTTAACTGTCACACTTCCAAAAGCAGGAAAGCTCTAACCTTACTACTCTCCACCTTCCTTTCTTAATTCATTTTGTCCATAACACTCATCTTTGTAGTGTAACATATAAATTATCCGTTTAGCGTCTGATTGCATAACTCCAGTGAGTGGAGTGCTAACTAGTTGACTGTCACTAGTCTCCCTCACACCAAAGACCTCTTCTGATGCCTTGGTTTGATGAGAAACTGTCAGAGGGAAACTGAGTGAACCCTGCTTGCAGGGCAGATGGGCAGGGGGAAAGAAGCTGCATCTGGCGGCCGTGTGATATGGCTTTCCTTCACATCCTGTAAGATTCAGAGCATGGATCCAGGGTGTGTTTATGGATATCAGAACATGTAGAAACTTCTAGGCTAGTCTTCTGTACTATGTCTCTAAACACATCTTGTTATTGTGCTTCTTACATCTGAAAATAAAGTTGAAACATTACATTTTCCACATGAATTCACTGAGACTTGGGATTCTAAAGCAGAAGCTGATGCTGTCAAGGAGCAGACTTTCTGTCATGGTCTGGTATGTACGAGGCAAGAACTGGTTTATTTTTCCCTTTGCTTCTGTATGGGTTTCCCAGTACTTCCCCCTTTTCCGAAGGCTGTTGCAGTGAGGAAAGAAATAAAAAAGATTTAAAGAAAAAGAACCAAGTTTGGTTTTGACTCTAATATTTATTTAGGTTTTTTGAGACAGAGTCTCACTATGTAGTTCAGGCTGGCTTTGAACTCATTATGTAGCCTAAACTGGCCTTGAACTTGTGGCAATGTCCCTGCCTCAGCCTCTGCTATGATTTATACATTGTGTCAACTTGAGAAGTCTAGCAGCTTAATTAAATAACTCAGCAGCTCTACATCCTGGGGTGTAGAGCACAGTTACCTGGTCATTGTTACAATTTGAGAAGGTCAGAAGTTTAACTGGGAGACTCAGCAGGGAGCCAAGGTTCTTTCTTTGTAAACATCCTCATCCTGTGCAAAGGAAGGCAAGGATGTTTGTGAATGCTACACCCACCCGGCGGGGGGGGGGGGTGTCCTGTGTACTATATAAAGGAGGAGAAGAGGCTTGCTCTTGCCCCGTTTTACTCTGGCTGCTTTTGCTGTGCTGCTGCCTTGAAGTGTTGTTCCTGTGCCATGCCACCCTGCCTTGGAGCTAGCTGATTGTGTACTGAAACCTCCAAAAACTGTAAGCTAAATAAACCTTTTCTTCCCTAATTTTGGGTGTCAGATGTTTGTCTCGGCAACGAGGGAAAAGTAACCAAGACAGAATTTGGTACCAGGAGTGGGGTTGTTGCTGTGACTATACCTGACCATGTGGTTCAAGAGCCTTTGGAAATGGTTAGTGGGAAGAGTTTGGAAAGGTTCAGAGATGTCTCCTGAAA
>RJWM01002482.1:0-34125 GCA_004363535.1 Dasyprocta punctata | reverse complement strand
TAAGTGGTGGCATGGCTATTGTTGGGAGCTTTTAGCCATATTTGTGTTGGAGATCAAAAGCAAAGAGCCCAGCAGGATAATTTAAAACATGAGTTTGGCCAGAAAGCTGTGGACTATAAAGAGAGAACCAAGATCTCCATTTCTGAGAAGGAACAGAATAAAAAAGATGGCCTGGGGGCATCCCAGGAGGAGGCAGCTGGTCCCCACACCTTGCAGCCTCAAAACTGCAGAAGTGAAAGACTTTGCTTGGAGGAGAAAGCCTCAGAGCATCATGTTCCAGAATGGCGGCGGCAGCCGCACGAGGTTCCAGAACAGAGACAGCATAGAGAATCTGTTCCTCAGAATCAGGTTCAGGGTGCCCAGCAATCCAGGCACTTGATCCCTATAGTCAAGAGAGAGGAGAGGCTGGCTACTGCTCCAAATGGCAGCAGACCTTGGCATCATCCACGTCATGCAAGGGTTCTGAGGCTAAAAAGGCTTCCACCTTGATTTCAGAAAGCCTGGGAGGCCAGGCAGTGTGCCCCTGAGAGGGCAGGGTGTGAAGCTATGAATGTGAAGCCAAAGGTGCAGTGGAGACCTCAGAAGTTTGGAAAAGCCAGGAGCGTGGATTATCTAAGGAAACCTGCAATGAGGGAGCAAAGCCAGCCCAAGAGAGAAGCTATGGGAGTTAAAACCCCTGGAAGTCCCACAGGGGTGGAATCACTCAAGCCTTTTGGAGCTTGCAACCAGATTGCTTCAGATGCTGAGCACAGAACTCCAGGACTTGGTGTTTGCCCTGCTGGATTTTGGTCTTGCTTTGGTTCTAATGCTTTGTATTCCCCTGTTTGTAACTTTTGGAATGGTAATGTTTACCTTGTGCCCTTATATGTTAGAAGTGTTTAACCTGGTTTTCATTTGTACAGGGGTTTACAGGTAAGAGTTTGCCATAGATCTTGGAGGAGATTTGGGACTTGGACTTTTCAGCAGAGCTGAAACTGTTAGGACTTTGGCAACTCTTGCAGATGGACTAAATGCCTTTTACATAAAGGGATGTACATGAATCTTTGGGGGTCCAAGGAGAAAATGTTGTTTTGAATGTAATATAGTGTGGGTAGACCTAATGCTGGTTCTTAAGGATTGTTAAGATGTGTTATAATGTTCAAGTTGCAATATGTTAAGAATAAGCATGCCTTGTATCTGGAGACTGATTTAAGGAAATGTATCTGTTTGCCAAGTTAACAAGGGGTGGATTGCTACAGTATATACATTGTGTCAACTTGAGAAGTCTAGCAGCTTAATTAAGTAACTCAGCAGCTCTACATCCTGGGGTGTAGAGCACAGTTACCTGGTCATTGTTACAATCTGAGAAGGTCAGAAGTTTAACTGGGAGACTCAGCAGGGAGCCAAGGTTCTTTCTTTGTAAACATCCTCATTCTGTGCAAAGGAAGGCAAGGATGTTTGTGAATGCTACACCCACCCGGCGGGGGGGGGGGGGGGGTCCTGTGTACTATATAAAGGAAGAGAAGAGGCTTGCTCTTGCCCCGTTTTACTCTGGCTGCTTTTGCTGTGCTGCTGCCTTGAAGTGTTGTTCCTGTGCCATGCCACCCTGCCTTGGAGCTAGCTGATTGTGTACTGAAACCTCCAAAAACTGTAAGCTAAATAAACCTTTTCTTCCCTAATTTTGGGTGTCAGATGTTTGTCTCCGCAACAAGCGAAAAGTAACCAAGACAGCCTCCCAAGTACTGGTAATAGAAAGATGTACCACCACACTCAGATTGAGGTATCTATCTGAGTAACAATTTATCTATCTACCTGGCAATAGATACTTTGGGGTACACCATGCAACCAAACACTGAGGAGAGGTGAAAGAGTGCTGCATCGTATGTATAGTGAGTGACCTGGGGAGAGTTAGTAAGACTGAGGTTCAGAGAGGATACATTGTGTGGCTCTACTTTGTTGAAAAACCCTGAATCCATGTCTGTGTACATGGCACGCATGCTGCCATCAGATTTACTCCCAAGGAAAGTCCCAGACTGTACCCATTTGGTCTGGGAGTTTCAGGGCAGGTGTGAGGGTGGGTATGGGGAATATTTTGTCTCAGTACTGAATATATTTCGACAACATATTATTCTGTAGTATTCCGTACTATTTATATAATTGTTACTCCATGTGGTTTGAAGACTTTATAATACCAATAGACTATCCTAATATTAAGAAAAAGTAAAGATAAAAATATTTTTTGTAGCTTTAGATAGTCACATTATCTTAGCACTGCCTGCAGTAAATGTGCCAGGGATTTAGAAGCAGCTGCAGGCTGGGCACTTTTGCCTGTTCTTAAACTTGTCCATCCTTTTCTGAGTAACTTCACAGGATATGGACAAATGGACTCGTTAGTCTACAGGGTTTTGTGGTTCACAGAAAGGTATTTTTCTCATTATTTTATTCTTATTAATTAATGTTGAAATTATTCCACATTAACAGAGCTGGGTTCTAATATCTTCTCCAGTATAAAGATAAGGACATGAGCTCTGGGAGGTAAAATCATTTCTCAGCATTACTGTGTGCTCAGGGTTACTCATCCTGCTGCCAGTGAACTGACCTTTAGAGACCAGCTGGGGCCCACGGTAGCCCTGTTTTCTCATTCTGCTGTCTCTTAGGGCAGGAGTGGAATCCAGCCAAAGCTAAGCCAATCAGAGTTCCTTTCCCAGGAAATTAAATTTACTGACTCAGCATCCACACGTAGCTGAAGCTAAAACATACAGAGTCCCCAGACCCTTGTCCAAGAAGTGACAAAGCCAGAGATCAAAGCCAAATGGCACAGTACAGTGGCTCCTGTCCCCTGGGCCTGCCTCCCTGATTCCTTCCCACCAGGATGGGGGTGCAGCTCCATTCACAAATAGCCACCCAGCCTCAAGCACTACAGCTTCTCCCAGGGGTGGTGTGGAACCAGGGAAGAGCAGCGCTGTCACAGTCAAGCAGCCCTGAGGACTCCACAGTGATGTGCTGCTCAAATTGGATTTCTTGGCTCATGGTTTGAAAGTTTCAGACCATGGTAAGCTGGCCCCAAGGCAGAAATGGCACATCACAAATGGCGTGAGAGGCAGGAAGGTCAGCTCCATTTCACATGAACAGCAGCACTAGAATGTGTCATCGTCCCATGACTGAGGGATTCCAGAGAGGTGTTCGTTGTTATTTTCTGACAGTTTTTCACAGACACATCCATTGCCTGAGCAAGTTTCACACGGCTGCTTGCTGGGGAAGGGCAGGTGTGCAGCAGGGAAATGAAAGGAAAAGTGTTACCTTCATGACTTATCTTCCAAATTCAGATTCCCTCTCAGTGGAAGCCTGCAAAGCAGAGTGTGGTAGATGTAGTGTAGTAGATTTGCTTTCTGTGATTTGAGTAACCTGAGGTCAATCATGATCCAAAAGTAAGAAGTGGGGGTTCCAGAAAGAATTAATTGTTAAGATTTAAATTGCACGCCATCCCGAATAGTGTGGTGAAGTCTCTTTCATTACTGTATATCATTGTATTGTTCAGTTATTGTTAGTTTTTATTGTTAATCTTTTACTGTGCCTAATGTATAATTTAAACTTTATCATAGATATGTGTGTGTTATGATTTAGATCTAAAATGTCCCCCAAATGTCTCTTGTGTTTGGAGGGTGATTGGATCATGTGTGCTATACTCATCAGTGGATTCGTCCCTTGACATGTTCAGTAGCTGAATGTGCTTTTCAGGGAGGAGGCCTGATTGGAGGTGACTCACTTGAGGGTGTGGCCCAAAAGGATGTATTCTGGTCTCCAACTCCTCCCTTCTCTCCCCACTTCCTGGCTGCAATGGGTTGAGCAGCTCTCCTCTGCCATCCCTTTTCTACCATGCCATTTCTGCCTTGGAGCCAGCCAACCATGGTCTGAAACTTGTGAAACCATGAGCCAAAATGAACCTCTCCTCCTTTAAACTGTGGGTGCCATATGTTTTGTCCTAGTGACAGAAAAATGACTAAGACACTGTATATAGGAAAAAACAGAAAATATGGGGCTCAGTACAATCCCTAGTTTCAGGCATCCACTGGGGGGTGGGGTCTTGTAATGTATCTCCCATAGATAAAGGAGACTGCTGTAGTCCCAACTCCTCACTACTCCCTGCATCTACATCCTTTGCCATGTAAATTTGCAGCTCCCTGCCCCAATTCTGGACTGGGTTACATGGTTTACTTTAGCAAATGGAATGTCAGCAAGTATGAAACCAGCAGTGACTGGGAAAGTGTGGTACGCCTTTCCACCTACTTCCTTGGATTTCAGTTAGTAATCCTTTATAAACTTATCACCATCATTGTACAGAAAAAGGAGCTTCTAGATTCTTACTTTTTCTGCTATTGTGTGCACTGCAGAAGCGAATACCTGGGGTTTTGTGGATGAGGTCCACCTACTTCTTTGGATTTCAGTTAGTCTCTTTATAAACTCTTTTCTTCTTTCTTTCCTTCCTTCCTTTTTTCCTTCTTTCCTCTCTTTTTTTTTTTTTTACTACATGTTAGTAATACAGAGTGGTGAGGCTCATTTTGAGAAATTGATGTATATGTTTAACATATCTAGATCATTTTCAACCCCATTTCCCCAGTTCCTCTTACTCATCTCCAAAATTCTCTTTTCTAGTTGTTTGTCCTTTATTTTGTCTATCATCTAGCTATCTACCTGTCTATCTATCTATCATCTGTCTATCTATCTATCATCTGTCTATCTGGTTTTCTTATGTAAGAAAAAGCATGTTATTTTCTGACTTTGCCTTGTTTTGTTTAACATGGTGGTCTCCAGTTCCATTCATAATCCTGTAAATGACATGTTTCATATGTGTTTCACATCTCCTTTATCCAGTCATCTCTTGACAGGGATCTAGGCTGTTTCGAGAGCTTAACTACTATGAATTGTGCAGCTATAAATATGGGTATTATAGGTAACATTATAGTGTGTGTCTTTTATTCTTTTGAAAATATACTGTGGAAGTTATAGCTGCGTCAAATGGTATTTCTGTTTTTAGTTTCTTGTGGAACTTCCATACTGATTCCCATAGTGGCTGTACTAATTTACATTCCCACAAAGAGTGTAGGAAGGTTACTTTTTCCTGAGTTCTCAGCAGCATTTATTGTTTTTCATATTCTTGACAATAGCATTTCTGATTGGGATGAAATGAAATCTCCATGCAGTTTCAATTTGCATTTCTCTAATGGTTAAAGATGTTGGATATTTTTTCACATCTTGTTGGGCATTTGTGCTTCTTCTTTTGTAAATTATCTGTTTGGTTCATCTAATCATTTTTTGATTGGATTATTTGTTTTAGGGGTGTTTATTCTTTTGAGTTATGTAGATAGTCTAGATATTCATCCTTGATCAGAATACTTAACAAAGATCTTTTCTTATCCTGTATTTTATCCCTTTATTCTATTAATTTTTTCCTTTTCTCTGTAGAAGCTTTTAATTTGATGTAGTCCCATTTGTAAATTCCATTTTCAAATAATGTTGAGTGTCTCATCTCATCAAAGAAAAGGATCACAGGTATTCTTGGGTATGTCCTCCAAGCCACCTGAGAGGGCTCTGGAGATTTGTGTCTCTGGGCCCACTTGTGCTCACTGAGAAATGGAATTATTAACCAGAGTTTTTCAGGTCTGTTATGGCTTATACATTGTGTCAACTTGAGAAGTCTAGAAGCTTAATTAAGTAACTCAACAGCACTACATCCTGGGGTGAAGAGCACAAGCAGTTACCTGTTCATTGTGTCAATTTGAGAAGGTCAGAAGTTTAACCGAGAGACAGCAGGGGGCCAGGGTTCTTACTTTGTAAATATCCTCAGCCTGTGCAAGAGGAGGGCAGGCAGATGGTGTGAGTGCTACCTCCACCCCAGGGGAGCAACCTGCGTACTATAAAAGGTGAATGAGGAGGGACTGATTGCTGCTTCTTGGGAGGAGCTCTGGTCCTTGCTTTCAGCTTGGTGGTCGTCTCTTGGCTTCTGGCACAGACTGTTCGGCTTTTCCATAGACCCTTCAGCCTTCGTCATAGACTCTTCAGCCTTCCATCGTAGATTCTTTAGTGTTCCGTTGTAGACCCATCGGCCTCCTGATACGGACTTGCACAAGACACTGCAGTAAGCTCCAGCCCTTAGGCTGGACCCTTCACCCTCCAGCTTGCAGACACCCTCTACATGCCCCTTTATTCAACTTTGTGGCTGACCGTTTTAAGTCAATCTTTTAATTTCTTATACAGTTGTATATCTTGTGTTATATCTATTTCTCTAGTAAACCCTGACTGATACAAGGTCCAAATCAGTAAAATTTAAAACTAAGTGTGTGAGGGTGCACATGCGTGTGAAACCAACATAGAGTAGTCAACTTACAATCTTGCCAAGTGAAAGACTAAAAACCAAAGCCCCAAACCTCTAACTTCTGTCCTTCCTTTATCACAAAAGTTGTTCACCCCCAAATAAGTGATAGAAACATTATTTTAGTATGATAACCAGTTTTTCTCCCCAAATAAGATTCATATACCATCATCCATCTCTCTGTATATACCAATTTATCAATCAGTCATTTCATATAAAAATAGTTACCTTTGTTTCCTTATTTCACTTAGACTTGGGAAACTTTCATCCTGAATGAGTCATGACTTCTGCCTTCCTTCTCTGCTAGGCACATCTTCCTGCAGGACCATAATCTTACGGTTCCTGGAAAAGCTGGCAGACACCACACTCTGCACCCCCTGGGAGGCTGACAGCTCTGTGTGGTGGGGTTGGGTGTGGGAAGGGGCAAATAAATCTACTCACCACTGTAAAAATTAGCATAAGTGTTCAGTACACCTTGTCCCAGGTGCTTGCCTGCAAGTCTGAAACATCCTACACATTCCTTTTGCTCCCACCTACTCCCCAGTTTTCTGTTAACCATCTCCCCTTTATCCTGCTCTTACAAGCAGAGTGATTCATACAGCAGTACTTAGATAAAATATGTTAAGTCATTAAGAAATCTTTGCCTTTGAAATTCAGATATTAAAGAATGTATAAGCTTCTTAGAGAAAAGGTTAAGCCAAAATTACTTCCTGCTGTTGCAAAGCATGCAACTTCTATTCATCTCTGGATTTCTGTTATATCAGTGGAGTGTAGTCATAATCCCAGGATGGTTACTGCACACACAAAATAGTTTAACTTCTGAAAGGATTGACTTAACCACAGCTCTGATTCTTATTAGCAGATTGGAGGGGAGCTGGAAATACTAAAGGATGGGACTCTCTCATGTATTTTCAGGTATTGGAAAGTGAACAATGTAATCATTTAAATGTAAAGAAAGTGATAAATCCCCCCTCCCATTACTGAGACTAGATCAAGCTGGGGAAAGCTCCTCCAAGGTAAAGTGCAGGAAGTTTGTGGATTTTCTCTATGAAAAAAGTAAGGCAGTGCACCTTGGTCTGCAACCAGCCAGCAGCTAGGGTCAGTGTGAATGAAAACAGTCCCTGCCCCACCTCAGCACCTCTGGGCTGATTTAACATAACTCTTGGGTCATATGCAGCATTGAAATAATGAGCAGTAACTGTTTTCTTCCTCTTTTTCCCTAACTTTTTTTTTTTAGGTCAGAATTCACATCAAACATTTGGTTTACTTAAAAATGGAAACCCTACAAGTTTTTTCTTTCGTCTTTAATAAGCAACCTTGAATTAAGAGATTGTCATTGGCAGTCTTCCCACTCCTACTCAGGCCATTTGTCTTATTTTAAGCCCTAATTTGTTTCTTTGGAGATATGATTTTTTGGTGCTGCTTTCCCATCAATATTCTAGGTCTTGGGCATGAGGGGGACAGGATGTAGGCTCACTCTGGCACTGGCAGGACAGGGCTGTGCTGCCAGGCTGAGCCAGCAGGAGCAGTTCGGGGCTGGGTGAAGTGAGAGCTGAACTTGGGGAATGACAGCAATCTGTAAGGTATGCCATATTCTTGAAGTGGATTGGGGTGGAGAAAGTAGTGCTCAGAACTGTTTTCAGGAAGAGGTTTGGAAGGAGTCTTTTGATAAACTGCTTAAGATGTGGTGGGGCAGAGAGGTTAAGCTGTTACCATCACTCTGTGCACCTGGGTGGTGAGGTGCTGAGAATACGACACTGAAAAAGGCAGAATGGGTCCTGGAGTGAACTTGCAGGTGGGTAAAAGAGCAGACAACTAAGAGCAGCAAATGCCATGCTGGGGAAACACTTGCCCAACAGCATGGGAGGTAGGAGGTGTTTTCCACGCCCTTCCCAGCATTGAAAAGCAAGACTTTAACACTTTTTAAATAGTTTGCTGGAATAAATATTGAAAGGAATTAATTCAAATTCAAAAGTTACTCTTATTCACAATAATCTGGGTGTGGATCGAGATGGCAGCTGCTGTATGTGGGAGCAAAGGACCCAGATCGTTGCAGAAAAGGATAAAAGCCAGAGTGTGGTAAGTCTGAATTGCAGGGCTAAAGATCTAGTCTTTACCTTCTACATGAATCACTGGGGACTATTCTCTACCGAGGACAAACTTGAGCTTTTAAAATCTCTTAGTACCCAACATAATGTTGATGTAATGGAGTCCCTCTGTTGTTTTCCACCACCTACTATTCATTCTTTGTTTTAGTAATAGGACCAAGTCTCACTGGGTGCCTGTAAAGATTGCATTTCTGAATCTCTCTGCAGCTGGGTGAGGCCATTTGGCCAAACTCTAGTCAATTGTAAGGGAAACTATTGCACACAGTTTCCAGATCATCTGCTGGGAAAGGAAGCTTCCCATCTCCCGAATCCTCCTCCTCGTCTCCTTACCATGGCCCAAACACAGCATGATGGGGCTGAGTTAGTGCCTGTCATACAGGCAAATGGAGCATCACAGGGAGGAGTAGAGAAACAAAGGAAAGGGAATCTGGATCATCAAGTAGCCTCCAAAGCAGAGTGACCTTCCACTAACCACCCTCTCCCTGAAGACACATGTATGGGCGGGAACTGGGCTTCTGTCTTATTTGAGATGTAGTCTTTTGGGGCCTCTTTGTTACACCAGCTTAACTCGAACCTTGACAAATATACTAAGGCTCAATATGGTGACCAAATGCACTATTGAGTTATTTTTGGAAATTCATAAAGGAAATGTGAATACATGGCTGAGAAAATAAATGAAAACCAACCAAGGGAGAAAAGTAAAAGGTTTTTATTCAGAGTTGGCTATAGCACAGAGCACAGCCATTGTAACTTATGTTTGGCCAGAGACACAAGGAAGAAAGAAGAAGGGAAACTTCATAGTGGAGAAGAGTCAGATTTCTGCATGTTGGAGCCTGTTAATATGGGAAAGCTGTAGGCAGGCCCACTTGAAGTGGGGCCTCCTGTGGGCTGGTAAGAGGTGCACATGTGGCTTTCTCTGGCTGACCCTAATTTGAAAACAGATGAAAATTAAGAAATCTGTCAGTTATTGGCCAAGTCCTTGCCTTATGGGACTGATCGTTATGGAAGTTACTATTTAGCTTCCTGACTGTCACTGAAGATAGCAATCGGCTTCTCTGAAGATCACACTTAGAGCATGTGGCTTCTTGGACTCTTCATTGTAGATCAGGTATTGGTTTCCTGGGCAGGTGGCTGCAGGCCGTAGGCAGAGTTCTCTTTTTATGTATGATCTGGCTGTTGTTCATGAAGATGTAAAGTTTCTTATGACTGATCGGAACCGCTCCATCACAGAGGGAAAACAGATGGCATCAAACAAGCTCACCTGCTGCCACAATGTGGAAGTAAACAAAACATTCCTTTCATCCCCAACAGATAGGAAATGCAGTCTTAGGCTGCACTGAGGACTGGTCAAATCACGGTGGCAAAGAGAGGCCCCAGGCTAAGGAATGGCAGCTCTGTGACCTTGGCTGACAAGCGACATAATTCCTATAATGCTCATGGCTAGAAGGCACTAGAATTTGTGTTGATAGTGACCCTTGCCTGAAAAAAGAAATGGTTGATGGCTCAGTGCTCTTGATCCCCCGAGGTTTATGTGAGGGTACAGTGCTCAAGGCCACCTTGGTCACCATTCTAGACCCTCAGAAGCCAGGCAAGCCACAAAGCATACTTTGTGAATTTTAAAGACCAGTGGTCACTGAAAGAATTTACTTTTATTAGCACGAAGTCCACTGTGATCAGGACCAAATGTACAAGGAGGCTGCTGATTGTTCACAGATGTTTGAATGGTGCCCAGCTGGCCAACCCGTGCAGGCTTTCAAATCTGGCTTCCATTCCTGTGGCATGAGGGACAGCAGACCCTTCTCATGGAATCCAGGGCAGCTTGCTGAGAGCTGGCCTGATTGGGTGATACCTCTCCTTCTGGTCATTTTCTACAGACACCGAGCTGCTGCACTTCAGTTTCCAAGAACACTGACTGTTGATCTCTGCTGGAGACAAGTGCCGTTTTGTGCTTTGTTCTCTTGGTACTTACCCCAGCATTGCAGGCCCTGCCTTTCCAGGCTTCCCTGGGGCCCAAGAACTTGAGGAAATCTAGATAGAGTCCTGTTCACATAGGAGGCAGGGTTGGGGAGGGAAGCAACTGCAGCAGGCAGTCACACAGCAGGAGACATTTTCAAAGGGAACGCTTGGTTCTTTCCCCAGGCCCTTCCCTCTTCCTTCAGCCTTTCTCCTTTCTGCAACTGGCATCACTATTCATTCAGTGGATCAAGCCCGGAACCTAAAGGTCATTCTTGATTCTTTATTTCCATTATCTCCTCTTTTAACAAGTCTTGTCATATCTCCCTTCAAAACACAAATGGAAGAGATTTATTTAATTTTCTCCATTTATGCTGTCAGTTTCTCAAAACAATCAACAACCTCTGACTAGTTCATCCTCCCCACTCACCTGCTCTCTCCAATCTACCCAATGCATCTATTAAATGCAGCCAAGAATGACCCTGGATTCCTGCTCTGTGTGAAATGTTCACAGCACTGCATGGCCTGCCCCACCTGGCCTGCTTCGCCTCTGGCTCCCTCTGCTCTCCTTATGTCGGCTTCTTTTCTTTTCTTCCACATGTTGCCAACCTCCTGCTCGCCCCAGGATATGTCTTCATGTTAAACACACTTACCTTCTTATCGTGGGCTTCTGCTCATTCTTTCATCTTAAATGTCTCCTCCTTAGCTGAGTCCCTGATCACTGTCCAAATGAGAGTCCCTGCCCTTTGCCCTCCTTTTTTCTTCCTATAGCAGGTCTCATGGTTGTTTGATCAATTTATTTATTGTTCATCGTTTACTTCACCTCTGGGCTTTAAGAGCTTTTTCACTATTGTCTTTCTAATGTCTGCCACGAATTAGTACTCTGGAAATAATTTTTCAGGTGACAGATAGACAGATGGGCTGGTAGATGAGGTCTTCCTGAGTTTTTGGGGACTAGATCAAATTTCCTTGTGAGCAGTCGCTTAGGTATAATTCTCAGGGTTGACCCAACCTCAGCCAGGCTTTGGTCCATAAACTTAGGCAGATGTCAATGCATTCAATTCCATGTCTTATTTATGGAACATCCATGATATTCTAGTCCCCAAGATACCAGGGTGAATGGGACAGACATGGAGCTTGCAGGAAAGAGAGGCGGGAGAAAGTTAAATATGCAGTTACAGAATAGAACAGGTTAATGCAATGAGAAGTGGAGAGTGTGTTCGCGTCTGAATGGAGTCCAGGGCCTTCCAGAGAAAGGACCCTGCCCCACTAACACCTCCATGGCCCCTCAGTACCCACCAGCTTTTGAGTGGTACTACTGGTACTCAGGCTTTGTCCAAAGCACATTACATATCCCTGTCTTACTCCTACACCAAACCTGCTGAGTGGGTATAATTATTACCTTACTGCAAATAAGCAAACTCTCAAAGAAAGCACTATGCCCGGAAGCCACTGTTTTAGGCCAGACTCCCTGGGGAAATCTCCTGGAATGGAGATCAGCATGTGGGAGGAAGTGGAGGCAGCAGGATCAGGTGGAGGAGTTCAGCAGTGGAGCAGGTGAAATGGGGCCTTAGCCTCAGCATTCTGGGGCTGGGAGAAGCAACAGAGCTGCCGGAAATTAGACAAAGGACTAGGGCTTTGTACCTTGGCTGGGCCGGGTATGGACACAGACTGTCTACTTCCTACAGTGGGTCAGGTTGCCATCTGTCAGCAGCTGAGGAGTGAGTGTTGTGTGTTCCTGCCCCAAGCACCCACTGCAGCACCAACTCCTCTGTGGTAGCTCACCCTGCCCCCATGCTCCATGCTGTCATCCCCGCAGGCCCTGGGTCCTCTCCTCCATCTGCCATCACTCGTTGGTGACATCATCGAATCTCGCAATTTTAAACAACATTTACAGGATCCCACATTTATGTCCTCAGCCTAGGGTTCTGTCCTGGGTTTCAGGTTTTTATGCAATTATCTCTTCAGCATCTCCACTTAATGTTTCCAAAATTAAACTCCTGAATCTCTGTCTTTCCCTGCAAACAGTTCCTCCCACGGGTCTTCCTGTAGTGGTTCATAGCGCCACACACCTCAGGGTCACTCTTCACAGTCCCCTTTCCCTCTCACTCCTCATTTAATCCATCAGGAAACTCTTTGCTTATTTCACTCAAGGCAATTGCAAATGGCTTTTTTCATTGTCTCTTTCGGTGTCCCTCTCTCACTGCCAGTCACTGTGTTCCCTGCAGGAAAGTTGGCCTCCTTGTTTTTCCTAGAACACTCCTTCACCTCCTTCCAATCTTTGATCAGTTAGTCTTTGCTAAACACACAATTTGCATTGTACTCTCCTTTCTCCATTTTTACGTAATTTCATCACCAGCCCTCATCACCTTCAAAAAGTGTTATCAAAATGTACTGTATTTAAATTTAAAAAAATTTTACAGTAAAGACACATCACCATTACTCTCCCTCAAAGTACTCCACGTCACTTTGAACACACTTATCCCATCGTTCTTGCCATTTTCCAAAGCAGTCCTGGAAGCCAATGTGATAAAAAAAAAATACAAGGAAAACTGCTGCTGCCAAGTGCCATCCAATGAAAGGCAGGTTAATAAAAGCACTGTCCTGTGTCCTGAGCCACATTAGTCACTGGATCTGGCACCACAGGACTTTGGGCTCATCCCCAAGTCAAAATGACCATGAAAGGTAAATGTTTTTAATCAGTTCAGGGCATGAAGGTCGCCATGACAGCACAACTAAAGACATTCACAGTGGTGCGTGGTGACACACACCTGTAATTCAGCACTCAGAAGGCTGAGGCAGGAGGATTGCTATGAATTCAAGGCCAACCTGGGCAATGTAGTGAATTCAAGGCTTATTTGAACTATATAACAAGACCCTATCAGAAAAAGAAAGAAAGGAAAGGAAAGGAAAAGAAAGGAAAGAAAGAAGAGAAAGAAAGGAAATACTCATAAAAGCAGACTTTCAGGACTGCTTCAAAAAGTAGCAAGAATGATAGGATGAGTGTGTTCAAAGCAAAGGGGAGTATTTTGGGGGGGGATTAATGGCAATGTGTCTTTCACTGTAATAAATGTTTTTAATTTAAACATACACTATATTTGTCAACCATATCTCTTTGAATTGTTTGTTTTATGTACTCTCACTTGTCCCCAGAACTAAAGTATAAATCTCATGAAGGCAGTAACTTTTCTGTTTCGCCCAACATTGTCTCCTCAGAGCCTTGAACAGTGCACACAACAAATACTCAAAAAACATTTATTGACTGGTTGAGGCAGTAGAAAGACATTGACAAGTAGATCTGTCTTTTCATAAAAGTGTATTCTTGCCCCTGCTCCACACTGTTTCTTTCCTGCAGAATCAAAGTCCTTCAAGACAGATATAATGCCACTGAGAAACCAAAAGCAAACCCTGGCCTTCCAGGAAGTCACATGGTACAGCACCCAAGGTCTACATGTCAAGGTGATTCTGCCCAGGCTTTGCTAGCTGAGCCAAAAATCATTTCACAGTGTGCTATGCAGGCAAAAAGCTGGCCTCAGCCATGCTAGTACTGGAAAGTGACAGGGTCAGGGCTTCTGGAACACTCTATCTAAGAGCCAGGTGTGACCTTCTGACTGCTTGGTGATTTACAAGGCTTCTGTGGCAACTCTGGTTGCTGAGGTGGGAAGCCTGAAGAAGCAGCCACCCAACCTCTTCTTGAGGACAGCCCAGGCCAGCCTTCCTGTTCAGACCTTAGACCAATTTATCCACATGCCAATGCTGTTCAGAATCACCTGCTAAAGGAAATCTGGAACCAGTGGGTCTGACCACATTTAATTTATTGAGGGAAATATGGAAATGAGCCCTTCTTTCTTTTTTAAGAATTTTTTAAAGAACCAAAACCAGAATAGGACAAGGACTCTAACCTTCGAATTAGAAACCAAATGCCAGGCTAGTCCTGACTTTGCACTGAGGAGTATTACATCCCTGAGCAAACTTCATTCTGTTGGTATTTCACTTCCTGCTACCCAGTAGAGAGTATTTGGCTGATGAGCTGTTAGGCTGGGGGGCTCTGGTCAGCCTGCACATTGTTTGCTGTGACCTTGGTGATTTCTTTTCTTTTTTTTTTTTTTTTTTTCTTTTTTGAGACAAAGTCTTACTATGCAGTTCAGGCTGGCTTTGAGCTCATTTGTAGCCCAGACTGGTCTTGAACTTGCAACAATCCTCCTACCTCAGCCTCCTGAGTGCTGGGATTAAAGGTTGACCTCAGTGGTTTCTAAACATGGAATGTGAGTGGCACAAGGTAGGGTTCAAGGTTACGGTCTCACTCCCTCTTGTCTTTCCCCTAAGCAGACTCACTTGCTGTGCTCCCTGCCTGGCTTCAAGGCTGCCAATTTTCTCTTCCAGTGATGAAAATTTACTGATTCTAATAAACAAAATTTCTCTATACATAGTGGTACCCAATGAATAAAGGAGGGGAAGAATAGCTTTTGGATTCTAGATGAAGAGATGCTATTCATGTGATCAGTATAAACTAAGTCTGTTTTGCTAAACGTTGGCTCTTCTTTTACAAAGTCTCTGAACTCAGTAGAACATTTTTCTAGGATATAAAGAAGCCAGGAGGTAGGAAGGAGTTCCAGAGCTGATACAGGTGCACCCCCACCCACAAGACATGCATTGAAGTACTAAATAGAATATAAATATCAAAAATGAGTTGGGGAGTGTCATTCCCTCCTTAGAATAAGAAACAGAGAGAGAGAGAGGAAGAGAAGGAGAGAGGGAGGGGAGTAGAAAGGAGAAAGGAGAAAAGAAAAAAAGGGGGGAAGGAAAGGGGAGGGAAGGAGGGGGAAGGGGAAGGGAGGAGAGGAGAGGAGAGAAAAGAAGAGAAGAGAGAAAAGAGAAGGGAAGGGAAAGGGAGGAGAAAGGAAAGGAAGGGAAGGGAAGGGAGGGGAGGGGAGGGGAGGGGAGGGAAGAGAGGGGAAGGGAAAGGAAAGGAAAGGAACGGAAAGGAGAGGAGAGGAGAGGAGAGGAGAGGAGAGGAAAGGAAAGGAAAGGAAAGGAAAGGAAAGGAAAGGAAAGGAAAGGAAAGGAAAGGAAAGGAAAGGAAAGGAAAGGAAAGGAAAGGAAAGGGAAAAGAAGAAAGAAAAGACCCGGGGCAGTACACAGGAGCTGGTGTTGGAGGAGGCCAGGGGATCTGCCCACAGACATGGGCCTGGCTGAGCTGCAGCACACAGCAGCACAGGGATGGAGCCTCCTGTGCAGGGTTCAAAGAGCACCACAGGGAAGCCCATCTGCTTAAGTTATTAAAGAAGCACAAGGAGAAATCAAAGCTGTTAAAGAAAAGAATTGTACAACAGAAGGACCACATGTTTAACCAGAGCAGGCCTTCATCTGACTCAGACCTTTCTACTACAAGAATACTCACACTCTCAAATTTCTTTGCAGCAGTGCATGAAGGAATGAGTCTATTTTTCACTTTTTTCTTTTCTAATTGACAAATAAAATTCGTATACATTTATAACTGTATTGGGTATGCTATGTCCCCCCAAGTCCTCATATACTTTTGATAGGGGTAAGTCCGGTGCTTGCTTGTGTTCAGTTTGTTGTCTAGCACCGGGATTGGCAATGTGAGTGCTACACCCGCCCAGGGGTGGAGCCGACATACAGTGTAAATGAGGTGGGTCTTCCCCTAGCTTCCACCCTCTCTCGTGTGTGCGTGCACTGTCACTCTCTCGCCAGTGCTTGCGGCTTGCAGCTTGCAGCTGCCATGAACAGCAGCCCTGCCACACCATGCTTCCTTGGAGCCAACTAAGTATGGGCTGAAACTCCCAAGAAACTGTAAGAAATAAACCTTTCCTTCCCTAATTTTGGGCGTCAGGTATTTTGTCTCGGCAACAAGTAAAAAGTAATTAAGACAGAATTTCGTATCAGAGGACTGGGGTTGTTGCTGTGACTATTCCTGACCATGTGGTTTGAGAGCCTTTGGAAATGGCTTGCGGGGAAAGTTTGGAAAGGTTCAGCAATGTCGCCTACATGCCTAGAGCTGGAAAAGCTTAGGTTGTTTTGTATGGGAGATTCTGGTCAGAGCCCAGGAGACCAGAAGGCTGATAGAAAGCCTGCCAGTAAGGACCAGGCTCTTGTGGGAAGAGTTTGGAAAGGTTCGGAGTCGTCACCTACATGCCTAGAGCTGGAAAAGTTTAGGTTGTTTTGTATGGGAGATTCTGGTCAGAGCCCAGGAGACCAGAAGGCTGATAGAAAGCCTGCCGGTAAAGACCAGGCTCGGGAGATTTCTGCTGGAAAGAAGGACCTCAATGGGTGTTGGACTCCACACGATGTGTGTTACTGCTTGGCAGAAAGTTTGTCTGTGTTCTTCCCATGCCCAGAGACTTTGCCTGAGACTGAGATTAAGGCCAATGAACTGATTAATCTGGCAGATGAAATCTCCAGGCAGTGGACTGTTGAAGCAGTGGCATGGCTATTATTGGGGGCATTTAACCAGATTTATGTTGGGAATCGAGAGCAAGGAGCCCGGCATGATGATTTAAAACGTGAGTTTGGCCAGGAAGCTGTGGACAGTAAAGATGGAGCTGAAACCTTGATTGCTGAGAAGGAACAAAGAAATAAAAAAGATGGCCTGGGGGGATCCTGGGAAGCAGCGGGTCTCCACCCTTTGCAGCCTGAAGCCCACAAAGGTGAAAGAGCTTGCTTGGAGGAAAAAGCCACAAAGTGCCCTATCCTGGAGTGGCGACAAAAAGCCTCAGATTGCCTTGACCCAGAGTGGTGACAGAGGCCGCGCCATGTCCCAAAATGGAGGCGGCCATGCCGGATTCCAGAATGGTAGCGGCATAGAGAAGCTGTTCCTCACAATCAGGTTCAGAGAGCTCAGCGATCCAGGCAGTCGACCCCTACAGCCAAGAGAGAAGAAAGCCTGGTTACTTCTCCAGGTGGCAGCGGACCTTGGTGGCATCCACATGGCGCTGTTTTTAAGTACAAGAAAAGGCTAAGGCAACTTCCACCTCACCTGCAGAAAGCAATGTGTAAAGATGTAAGGGTGGAGCCAAGGAACATGGATCATCCAAGGAAAGCTATGGAAGTTAAGACCCCTGAAAGTGCCGCAAGGGTGGAGTCACTCAAGCCTTTTGGAGTTTGCAACCAGATTAGTTCACATGCTGAACAGAGAACTCTAGGACTTAATGTTTGCCTGCTGGATTTTGGACTTGCTTTGGTTATAATGCTTTGTATTCCCCTGTTTGTAACTTTTGGAATAGTAATGTTTATCTTGTTCCTTTATATGTTGGAAGTGTTTAACCTCATTTTCATTTGTACGGAGAGTTACAGTTAAGAGTTTGCCATAGATCTTGGAGGAGATTTGGGACTTGGACTTTTCAATAGTGCTGAAACTGTTAGGACTTTGGCAACTCTTGGAGAGGTACTAAGTGTCTTTTATATTAAGGATGTATATGAGTCCTTGGGGGTCCAGGAGTGGAATGTATTGGGTATGCTATGTCCCCGCAAGTCCTCATATACTTTTGATGGGGCTAAGTCCGGCGCTTGCTGGTGTTCAGTTTGTTGTCTAGCACTGGGATTGGCAATGTGAGTGCTACACCTGCCCAGGGGTGGAGCCGACATACAGTGTAAATGAGGTAGGTCTTCCTCTAGCTTCCGTCCTCTCTCTCACATGCACGCACTCTTGCTCTCACCAGTGCTTGCGGCTTGCAGCTTGTGGCCACCATGAACGGCTGCCCTGCCACACCATGCTGCCTTGGAGCCAACTAAGTATGGGCTGAAATTCCTGATAAACTGTAAGAAATAAACCTTTCCTTCCCTAATTTTGGGCATCAGGTGTTTTGTGTTGGCAATGAGTAAAAAGTAACTAAGACAATAACATAAGCAATTTTGAAATATGTATGCATTGTAGAACACTAAATCAAACTATGAATTATCTCATATTATTTTTTGCATGTATTTGGGATGGGAACACTTAAAGTCTACTCTCTGCAGTTTTAAGGTATTCAGAACATTGTTATTTACTTTAGTCACTATGATATACAGTGGATCTCTTTAATTGATTCCACTTAACTGAAATTTTGTATTATTTGATACCCACTCTGTGTGAGTCTATTTGTATAACCAATCAAGTGGATCCTGGTATCTCTGACCTTGAGATTTCAGATAGTAAGGTGTTTGTGACTACTTATTTTGTGGCAGCCCTGATTGTCTCTACTTCAGGTCTTAAGAAGCCACACAGCGTGGCGGGCCCCTCTGTACAGTCTCTTACTCCACCCATATGTCCAGGATTGGGCCATGAGACAGCTCCAGGGCGACAAAGACGACCACATTTCCACTTCCAGCCTGGTATACCTGTGGTAAAGTCCAAATGAACACAGTACTGTCTTTTTTAAATGGGATGACTAAAGATCCCTAATGTCTGGTAGGAGTCCTTTGTCACTGATGGTGGTGAAGGAGTTCAGGAAGATTTTCTTGCTATAACCATTCTCAATGAATCTCTGTCAGTTTAAATGATAACTAAGTGTTTGTGCTGTGCTTATCTATACTTTGTCATAATACCAAGGTAGTCTAAAACGTTTGGGAGAAGAAGTTTGGCAGGAGTCAAGGCATTTGCAATGGGAAAAACAGAACATTTTCTTTTCTTCTTTTTTTTTCTGTACTTTTTGATAGGGATAAAATTTCAACATGTAGTATCTGAATCAGATTTTTGTCCTGTGTCCTTTAGCTTAAATTAGAGTTCTTTTTTTAATTTTTATTTATTTATTTATTTATTTATTTATTTATTTTGTGGTACCGGGGATTGAACTCTCAACCTCACAGCTGCCAGGCAGGCACTTAAGCCACTGAGCCAAACTCCTGGTCCTGTTTTTTTTTTTTCCTGGTCCTGTTTCTTCAAGGCAGGGTTGCACTATAGAGTTCTTTCTTAAATGAGGCTACAAGTATACCTCCTTGTTCTATTTTTAACAAAGATTCCAATCTCCTTGGAATCAACTTTTGTGCATCATACCAACCAGAGAAGGCCATTGTTTCTCACAAGGTGTAACGCCTTTAATGAGCATGCTGAAGTGTACCACTGGAAGGGTTTCTGCTTTATGAATGGAGACAGTGTTCCCAGCAGCCTCATGGTTCCTTTCTTTGGATTTCTCTTTTTTTCCTGTAGGAAAGAAAGGCAAACAGGATGGATCCACAGTGTGGAAAGCTTGTAATCATTTGGAAATACATTGCACAGGTATCCAGGAAACTAGGATGAAGTTGTTTTATTCATTTCAGTTACCTTTGTGACCAATGCCAACTGTGCTTGTCTATGGAATTCATGGCAGGACATTTGGGAGGCTGCGAGGTAAGGCTTGGAGAGTTAAAGTGTGTCCCTTTGGCCATCCCAGGTTTTCTTTGGCAAGCAAGAAAATGCTTCTCTTATTTTTGAGAACCTTGAATGATGTTATCATTTTTGTTTTCTAATGTATACATGTCACCTATTATTTAATTTCTGAAGTCTATTTTATTTCTCTGACCCAGTTAACATAACTGGGCTTGGGCGGGGGATATAGCTCAACGGCGTAAGTGCCTGCCTGGCAAGCACAAGGTCCTAAGTTCGATCCCTGGTACCAAAAATTTTAAAAAATAAAAAAAAATACTGAGCTGGACATCATTCATTCTAGCCTTTAACACTGGAAAACACATTATCACTCTGTTTCATTAAGCAGATAAACCCTAATCTCTGCTCCCCATGGCCACCACCCTTCCCCACTCCATTCTCCAGTCCCCTTTGTTCAGACACTCTTTGGTATGGAAGTTAACTCTGTGAAATACATTCCTCTCCCCAACTCACAAAGCATTAAAAACAATCTTCCTTTGCTCTTTGGGCCATTACCAATGGGGAAACTTTCTAAGTAGTTCTTCTACAGAAGTCACCAAAAAGATAAAACACAGGAAATTAAATGAATTCCAAGAAATTCTGCATATGATTTGAATTTGTCCTTCCAATTAATGGAGATAGCATTCCTGAATATAACACACTACTATTGAAACAATAAAACAGCAATGAAACAGTCTGCAATTGGTTTGTAACAGAATTGTTAAGTATTCTTTTTTATTCTCTTAACATGGGGGGGGTATGTGACATTTATTTCTCTTATAAAAAGAAACTTGGAATTTGTATTTTGTTCTTGTCACTGGAACAGGCTTTTAAAAAGTTTCATGTGGCCTTGATGAATAGATTATGTGTCTTTGATTTTGAGAATAAAATGTACAAAATAGACTCACCATACATAACAGTGAGAACAAATAGAAATCTGTCTTGCCAACTCATATTGATCAAAATGCTGATGTTAAGCCAAACATACTGTACTTTTTTGGAAAGCTCTAAGTATAAAAATAAGAAAGGACACTAACAACAACAATAAAGTAAGACAATTCCAACATAGGTCTCCACTGATTTGTGATAAATATAACCCTCCCCCAATAAAACACCAGTACATGGTTACATTGTTGGGGCACAGTTATAATGTAGAAACACATTCATGAGATGGTAAATTTACAGATGTTTCATGGTCAATCAGAGATCTCTGACCAAGGTGCTGTTCTGCTGTTTCTGCTAAATTCAGTTGACCCTGACAGTGTCCACAGCCCAGCTGCAGATGAGCACTAAGTCAGAGCAGTTGTCTATACCTTAAGGCACCTTGGGCTGACCTATGCTCATTCAGTAATGTCTCTGGACATTTCTGTGTTATGGTAATGTCCTTAACTGTGCTCATTCTGTAAGAGCCACTTCCCCTGATTCCTGGAGTGTTTCCACTGTTTCAAGACCAGCCTGTCTGTTAATATATGATTCAATGTATGTGACCAGTCATGTAACGTTTGGTTACTTGCTTTGCACCTCCCACTTCTAATTCTATATAGACTAAATTGCTTCCTGATTCAGGACGGTTGCTTTGAAGGAATTATCCCCACAAAAGTCCACTGGCGTGAAAATCCGACAGTCCGCTCGTGTGAAGCTTAAATGCTGCCTTCTTATCTCCTTGATGCAAACAGTCTCCCTTTTGGTTTGGTTTGGTTTAGCTTTGCTTGGGAAATTTCCCCCAACAACCTAACCACCCTGGGGTAATTGACAGGTAACTGATCAATTCTGAGACCCCCTGACTTCAGGAATACTGAGGACAGTGCTGGTACCACTATTTTATTTTATTTTATTTTATTTTTTGTACCAGGGATCAAACTCAGGACCTCGTGCTTGCCAGGTAGGTGCTTATGCTGCTGAACTAAATCCCCGGCCATGGCACCACCTTGTGATGATAGGTGGTCTGGTCTGCCTGTCTATACACAGGAGGAGTCCTTCCTTCAATTAGGGAAGCCCACAACAGTCTCCCCCATACCTTTCACAGCAATCTCACATACTACTTCGTGCAAAAAGTGACAGAAGCCCAGCACCAGCCTGCACAAGCAAACATCCCTGCCTCTGTTCACTGTCTGTAGGAACATAGAACTGTTGAGGTACAATTATAATGTAAGAACACATTTTAAAATAGCAAACTTACAGGTATTTCATGATTAATTACAGGTCTCTGAGCGAGTTTCTGTTCTGCTGCTTCTGCTGAATTCAACTGACCTTGACAATGTCTAAAGCCCAGCTGCAGATCTCTGATGAGCACTGAGTCAGAGTAGTTGTCTGTACCTTAAGGTGCCCTGGGCTAGTCAAGGACTCCCTGTAAGGGCCCTCCCTGGATTGTTTCTATATTATAATAGTGCCTTTAAATATGCTCATCTGTAAGGGCCCTTCCCCTTGTTCCTGGAATGTTTCTGCATTATTATAAATAATTCCTTTGTTTCAACAAATCTGTTCAAGAGTGGCGTGCCTGTCAATATATGACTTGATGCATATAACCAATTACGTAATGTTTCGTCACTTGCTTTGTACTTCCCGCTTCTAAATTCTATGTAAACTAAGCTCTCTGTAAACTCAGGACTGTTGCCTTTGTGGAGTTATCCAGCAACAGTCCACTGGCATAAAAATTAAATGCTGCTTTCTTATCTGCTTGGTGCAAACAGTCTTCCTTTCAGTTTGGTTTGGCTTGGCTTGAGAATTTTCTTACAACAGAACCAGTGGTGGGCAGAAAGCTGGGCTTTGTTTTTACTTAAGATATTCATCAGAGAGGCTCACTGAACAAAGATTCTCCATTCCTGGAGTTCTCTTTACAAGCAGTTAAATGCTAGCATAGCCAGCTAAGATGGTGCACAGTCAGCTTCACTAAGGAGTTTTCTGAAAAAGAGGTTAACTTGATTTTGCCAATTCTGTTCACCAGATCCTTGAGTGCAAATTATTGATTGGGATCCACTCCAGTTGAAGGTTTTTTCCAACAAGTGGGCATTCTTTTTACTGAGGATTTAATGACTAAAGTAACAGATTGGAGTTCAGGGATATATCTCAGCAGCACAGCACCTGCCTGACAAGGAAGAGGCCCTGAGTTTCATTCCAAGTATAAAAAAAAAATTTCAACTAAAGTAACTGAGACTGATTCTTTCTACCAGTTAGAAAGAGAAAGAGGCAGAGTTTTTCTAAATCATTAAACTAGCTTATATGGTGGAATGTTATGAAGTAATAAGAATAATATTGTATAAGAATATTTATTGACATAATAATGATCATTCTGGGCCAGGGATTTAGCTCAGTAGCATAAGTGCGAGGTTGTGAGTTCAAGCCCCAGTACCAAATAATAATAATAATCATTCTATATTTATGAAATTTTATTATATGTTTTGTAGGTGAATTTCTGTTTCAAGCCCTTATTCTGCTTGGTGAAGCATCTTCATCACTCATTTTGTGATACTGTCCCCTTCCCTACAATTGCACCTCAGCCTCAGTAATGTACAGGTAATATTGGTACCAGCCAGATTGGAGGCATCTGGTTTCTTGGCCTTCAGCTTCACAGGTATCTGCTGGCTTGTCTTTACTCCAGCTTTATCTCGGATGTTAAGTCACACACATAGCACAAGGCTGCTCTTCTTTAGCTTTTTCCACACATGGGAAACAACAGACGGATGGATCCCTGCTAGGCTGCACAGGAACTTGAAGGTGTAGGGTAGACCCATTTTCCCTGTAAGCATCTCTCCTTCGCTTCCCTGGCTTATTTCCTCTGTGGGACGGATGGGGAAGAAGATGTCAGCTCCTCTCTTATCCTTCCATACTTGTCGGGTACCCCTGTCATGTCATCTTCCCTAAGACTCTTTCTAAGCATCGGTAGCAGAGACCTTCTTGGGGCCAGCCACTTTCCAGAGTCTTCTGCTTTCCTTCTGACTTTTCATCTTCCTTCCATCCCATGGAGAATCTTCATCCATCTGGAGAGGAGGGTCAGGAAAAACAGTTTATCATTCCAGTTCTTTCATTTACAACATAAAAGAATTCTCAAAATGTTAACAAGTGTAATTCTTATACCTAGAGATGATAAGTTGGTGCCAACATTTGTTAATTTATCAGTGAAGAAAGTTTAAAATGCTGATCTGTAGAAAATTTGGAAAGCAGGGATTATGTAGTCTGTTGAGAAAAGGAATACTAATAAGCTTGCTAAATAGATGCAAAACAAGTTAATGTCGTTTATTAACATAAAACCTGACGTGTTGAGGTTATCTTTTCTACCAGTCCTCCTCCCTCCAAATCATCACACATTATCATTTTTCCACAAGTAAATCTTTAACTTTTCAGACTTACGACGTGCTTGGACCAAAGTCAAAGGCATATTTTCTGAGTGATTCAGATGATAGTTCACAGGCTTTATAGAAAGGTCATATGGCCATCATCTTTGTCTCACATTCAAACTTTAAATACTTTTCTTGCCTAATGATATAAACTTTATGGCCTGCATCCTTTAGGGTTTAGACTTTTGAGATATAAGACCTAGGATTTGATTCTTGCTCTTAACTTTTCTGCCATAATAACTGTTCCTTTCTGGATCTTGGAAAAAGAAATCTTAAATCAGAGCTGCCATAAGCAAGACCAAGCCAAATATCAGAATAACAAGGCATACAAGATCCTTCTGGAATGGGGAGTGTTAAAGGATTGAAAGGCACGGTGAATACCTAAAAGGGGGATGAATGACTTTATGACTTTATTTTTTGAATGCTGAATGTAAAAACTTCCAGCCCTTCTCTCATTCAGAACCAGAATGATAGCATTCAGGCATTCCTTCTGTGGGAAAGAGAAAGAAAACTCTGCTTTCTTTGCCAGATCCAAAGAAAATACCTGCAAACAGGCTTTCCTCAACAGATGACTTACCCAGATCACTCTCAGGTAGAATTTAGGTTTGCATCCCAACCTTTTAGTCCTCAACTGTGAGCAGTCAAAGAATACCAGATTTCTGAGGAAAGTCTCTAATTTGTAATACAAATGCAAACAAAAATCAACTTTAAGGAAATCAAGAGAATAGTTAAGAAATAAAGAAATATAGGTAATGAAATTGGAGAGCTAAGAGAAGATACCACAAAATCCTTCAAAAAACAAGGACAATTCAAATCCAAAGCTAGGTGAAGGAAAGAAATTATAAAGATCATAGCAGAAATTAAAGAAATTGAGACTTAAAAATACAAAGAATCAATGAATTAAAAAGTTGGTTCTTTGAAAGAATAAACAAAATAGATAAACTCTCAGTCAGTCTTACCAAAAAAAGCAAAGACCCAAATTAATGAAACTAAAAATGAAAAAACCAAAATCACAGCAGACAAAGCTAAAATTCTGAAGATGACTGGTTCCTACAGTAAAACTTTGTTTGATTTGCAAGCATAATTTGTTTCAGAAATATACTTGTAATCTAAAGCACTTGTAAATCAAAGTGAATTTATAAGAAATAATGGACACTTAGATGATTTGTTCCAAAATCAACCCAAAAATATTCATATAAAATCATTATAATACTATCACACAAAAAATAAAGGAAATAGAAAATATAAAGAAAAATAAACAAAGTAACCTGTACTTACCTTTGAAAACCTTTATGGCTGATGTGAGGGAGACAAGAGAAAGGAGAGTTATTGTGTAGAATGATTTTCACTGTCACTTACAGAATCACTTGTATTTGCTCAATGAAATCTTTTTGTTTTCATTCATTTTAACAAAGAACCTATCTAATGACACTTGCTTTTGCATCCTTTTGAGGATTTTGCAAAAATGTGATATTGCATTATCATTAAACAGATTCATAGCTGAACAGTTATAACCTTATTCAGGTGATGCTTTTCTACAAAATTTTGCATTAATTCCACATTTTACACATCTACTTAATTTTATTTGAAGGGAGGGATTCCTCCACCTTTTTCTCCTCATCCTCTGCAGATGAGATCTCCTCCACAACCTCCTGCTGGGTAGGGGAAGAACTCTTGGTTCAGCTGTGATCACGTGACATTCAATGTCATGTACTACTCACATTTCAAGACATCACTCATTTATCAGGTTAACTTTTTTTTAGAAATGTTTGCTTGTCTTGCAAACACTAACAGAGCAAAGTAGGAGGTATCACAGTCCTGGATTTTAAGTTATATTACAAAGCTAAGTGACAAAATAGCAGAGATTTTTGAGTTACCATCTAGTGTCCTTTCATTAGAAGGTAACTCCTTTAGTGTTAATTCCGAGGTCTAGTGATATTGAATTCCTTCCATTTATGTGTATTTGGAAAAGTCTAAATTTCTCTTATTTTTGAAGGACAATTTTTTGCTAAATATGGAATTATTAGTTAACAACTTTTTTACCGCTAGAGCACTTGCAATGACTCATCCATGGTTTCTGATGAGAAAGCTGCTGGTAATATTTTTGAGAATGCCTTGCAAATGACAAGTCACTACTCCCTTGCTGCTCTGAAGATTACCTCTTTATCTTTGGCTTTCAACATTTAATTATAATGTACCCTGATGTGGATCTCTTTGAGTTTATCTTGCTTAGAATTCATCAAGCTTATTAAATATTGGTAGGCATGTATTTCAGAAAATTTTGGAAGTTTTTAATCATTATTTTTAAAAATGATCTCTCTCCATTTTCTCTGTCTTTTCTCTTTCTGTGTATCCCACAATGCATAAATTGGTCTACTTGAACACGTCTTCTTTTTAGGTTTTCTGTATCATTTTTATTTCTATTTTACATGTTTTTAATATTTATTTTAATATTTATTTATTTACCTTTTACCATGTCTTCCTTTAGTATCTTTACAACAGTTGTTTAAAAATCTTTGTCTAGTAAATTCACCATCTGACCTTTCTCAGTGACAGTTTCTACTGATTTTTTTCCTTTAAATGATTCATGACATACTTCTCTGTTTCTTTGAATGCCTTGTGATTTTTCTGATGTTGTTGAACACTAAGCTTTTTAATCTTACAGTATAACTCTGGAGATCTCAATCTTCTTTTCCAAGGTTTTCTGAGGTTTGTTTGTTTTTAATTGTGGTAAAATGTCTGTACCAATAAGCCTCATGTCTATTCAGGCATTTTTTTTTTCCTGAGCTATACTTTCTCTGATGTGCATGGCAAATTTGTAAATTTCCTCATAAATGTGGGGTTTTTCTTGGATGTCCTAGTCATTAAGTGTCTGATTTCCAAAAGGAGATAAAAAAAAATGAAGAGGCTAGGGAAAGGCACAGTCCTTTATATTCTTTGGAAGGTGTTTTCTAGGCAGAGCTTGTAGCATTGACAGTGAGGGTCTCAATAAAGCTACCTCTCTATAATTAGGAACAACAATCAGCAATCAGAGCTCAGATCCTTGATATTTGGACAATAGCATCCTTATCACACAGGCTCCCACAAGCTGCATGCAAGTGGCTCCTGAGATATGTGCACAGCTGCCTACTATTTATCTGAGGTGGGAGTGGGTGCCCATATGAAGAGCTAAAATTAATCAAAATTAACTGCAATCAACGACCTAAGCCATTCCCTGGAAGTTGCAAGCCTTGAAATAGATTTCAGAGTTCCAAAATACTTACATTAGACAGAGCCTGCTAGGGAATCTGTTTCCTTATGGTCATTAAAAAAAGAAGAAAAAACAAAAAACAAAAAACAGCTACAGCAGATATTTGGGAATGTGAATTATGTCTCATGGAAGCTTCTATTAAAAGATATTTGAGCCAGGTATGGTGGTGCATACCTGTAATCCCAGCACTCTGCAGGCTGAGGTAGGAGAATCACTGAGTTCTACTCCAACCTGGGCTACATAGTGAACTCAAGGCCAGTGTGAACTGCATAGTAAGACCCTGTCTCAAAAAAAAAAAAAAAAAAAAAGGAAAAGAAAAGATATTTAAGGGCACAACTGGGAAAGTTTTGATATGGAGTATATATTTATTTTCTTAGATGTGCTAACCATATTGTGGTTATATAGGAGAATATCTTGATTTTTTTTAGAAAGAAATACTGAGGTAGTTAAGAGTGAAGAACAATTATGTCTATACCTTTCTTTCAAATAGTTAAGCAAACAAATAAGAAACTAATATTAGGTATATTTTTAAAAGATGACAAATATTAATACTTTTGAATCTATATGGTGGATATGGGGGTATTCATTGTCCTACCATTTAACTTTTCAGTACATATCAAATTTTTCATAATAAAGGTTATTACTACTAGGAAGAAAGTGGTGTCCTATTTAGGTATCAGCTTGGTAACCCAATGGATGCCAAGAACCATTCAAACTTTAAAACTTTTTTTTTTTTTTTTTTTTTTGCAGCACCGGGGATTGAACTCACAACCTCGTGCCTGCCAGGGCAGGCGCTTAAGGCACTGAGCCAAACTCCCAGCCCTTGTTTTTTGAAGCAGGGTCGCACTATGTAGCTCAGGCCGGCCTTGTGCTCGCGTTGTAGCCCAAGCCGGCCTCGAACTCACAACGCTCCGCCTACCTCAGCCTCCCGAGTGCTGGGATTAAAGGCGTGCGCCACCACGCCCGGCTTAAACTTTAAAACTTTTTAAGTTTAAAATCTTTTTAAATCTGTCAGGAATAGTTAAGGTTATTTAAGTCCATTCCCTTAGAGGCCAGAATCACCTATTAACCCACCCTAAATTATTTCTAATTCATCTGTGAGGGGGAAAAAAGCCTACAAATAGTTTTAAGGGAAAAAAAAAACAATAAAAAAGCATACTTTCACATTTTGGCAACATAATTCAAGCTGCAGAATTGCTGGAAAGGCCAGATTGGAAAGGGTGACCTCTTAGGGACTATTAATCAGTCTTTTGGGCAGGCTCTAATGGGGCCTAAACCAAGGTAGTGACAGTGCAAATAGTGTGATACTATAGAATTTTAGCAATACAGAATTAAAAAATGTGTGGGAGGTAGACTTTGTGGAAATAGAAAGGGGCTAAGGAATGAGGAAAGATGGAAGGATAGGAAAGGGCAGAGGAAGTAAAAATGATTAAGATATAATATATGTATACTGATTCCCTTAGATGAATGTAATGATTACATATCACAAACATACTAATAAAAACTATAACAATGAAAAAGAAAAATTATAAGTCTCAAACTTCCATTAACTTCAGTTAGAATTGAAGACTTAGTTCATGTTATGGTTTGTATCTAGATGTCTGCCCAAATTCTCATGCACTCAGAGGTGGGACTCTTCAGAGCTGGCTGAACCTAAGGGGGATGATATTAGGATTTAGGGTGTGTGATACTAAATTAGTTCACTAATTAGAATTACCGTAGTTCTGGGTGTGGCTGAATGGAATTGTTAAAAACAGAAGCCCCACCTTGAGTGTGGGTAGCACCACCCAAAAGACTTGTTCCTTGGATGGGATAAAAGAGAAAGGGAGGCTTGCCGCTCACTGCTTGCTGCTTCAGTTCCTGCCTGCCTTGCAAAGAACTGCTTCCCTCTGCCATGCCCCTCTGCCACGCCACCCTGCCTTGGAGCCAGCCAATTATACATTGAAACCTCTATAAACTAGGACTCGAAATAAACCTTTCCTACTTTACCTTTCTGAGCATTTTGTTCCAGCGAGGAGAAAAATAACCAAGACAGTTCAACATGGAATTTGTTGAGAATTCCTATTTAAAAAATCATATTGTTGATGTAAGTACTTTAAGAAATTAAGTGCTATGCTATTTATCCCCTTTCTTAGCAAAATAAGAAAGAAAAGTTTATAGAATGCATATTATAATTAGCATGAGTATAATGAAAAAAATTATTCAGGTGGGACAAAGGACTTAAGAAAAAGTTAAATGTACATGCTCTAAATTATAAATTATGAATCTACTTTCTCCCTATGTTTAAGACTTCCAGTGACAAAGAGACTTTTGTTTAATTTCTTAAAAATACAAACTTTAAAGATGTGTAATAATCCCAGAAGATAAAAAGCACATTATTTTAAGAAATTGTTTACTTAGGTCATAAATGTGTTTGTTACGGACCAGTAAATTTACTTGAGTAATTTGTAGGTGAACTCAGTAATTGTATTAAGTAACCCACCATTTGGAATATTATGTTAGACAAAAAGCATCTGACTGTTTAGTCTTATTTTCTCTTCGAATAATGCTTACAATTAAAGCATGCCTTTGACCAATTTTGAACCAAACACAATAAAGCTTTGTCATGTATGTAGTAGAATAGTCAGACTTGGTGATTTGTTCAAAACAGCAAGAAAGAGATTGCACATTTGATACTCAGGTTGCTAACTTGAGTAACAAGGTAGGTGGTAAGACGGGGAACCCAGGGAGGGGAGCAGGTTTCTAAGGAAGACAGTGAGTTTGACTTTGGACATAAGGTACATGGAGGACACCTGAAGAGAGCTGATTAAAGGGAGATGGAGATGTGTGCATGGAACTTAGGAGCGTGGTCTGAAAATTCAAATTTTAAGCCAACATCGCACAACTCAGATGTAGCCATCCTCAGCTAGAATTGAAACCCTTGTGATATAATTTGATCAAAGAAGATGCAAATGTTTCTTAATACTTTAATGCTTTTCTCATTAAGAATAGAACATACTGACTTTGGAAGAAAATCACTATCTGTCTGGTGACTGTTGCCCTGGAGTGACTGAAGAGGAAATGACCTTGGTAGGACTGATGTTGAGTGACTGACAGGACATCCTCCACCTGGCCCCCACCCAAGTCCCAGTAGAACAGGTTCTTAGTAATTATTGGCTGAATGAACAAATAGTTGAATATTCCCATTTCCCATGGCTAGCCCCAAAATATATCCACATCTCCAAAAGAAACTGAAAATACGCAGGTTGGAAATATTTATTTAAATTAAAGATTGCTTCTAGTCACCTCTGGGATGGGTAACACAGCAATCACCACCAGTTATGCCACACGATTCCCTAGTGGTATAATTTTTGGAAGTTGGAAAAGGAATAAATAGGGAGTGAGGGGAGAGGGCCACGGATGTCAGGTCACTTCCCCAAGTCTTTTCCAGGGTTACTGCAGCCTGAGCTTGAGGCTCTCTACCTGGGGCAGTCTTAAGAATACAAACAACTTCCTTCCCATCCTTTCCAATATTTGCTTTCAAATGTGCTTCTGGGAATCCCTTGAGAATAGCGCCAGAATCTAAGGCCCACCTACTACCACCACTTATTTTTATTTTTTTCTTATCTCACAGCATTGATCTTTATGACTACGCAGCAATTTGAAAAGGCAAGGAATAGCATCCTTTTTCCAGCAGTAATTTTGAAGCCTCTCAGGGGACTAACAAGATCTCAGGTTTGGCAAGTGGTGGCACTTCTTTACAGAAGTAAAGGGTGTGGAGATGGGAGAGTGGTAGGGAAAGGAAAGCATTCGCTCAACTACAATCTTAGCAAAGGTTCTCAGTACAGTTGGAATGAAAGTGGTTACATCTCGGGTGGGAAGACAGCTGTCACCCTCCACTCTAGTTCTGGCCATCACTTATTATTACATTTCAGCTTCTTTTCTCCTGAAGTCACTGTTGGCATCTGTCTTGATGAGCTGCATCTCAGAAAGCATAAACCTATCTCTGGAGCAGCACCCTTTATAGATGGAAATGGAAAGTTTCTTGAATAACCTCTCTCTTCATATCTGCACACAGCCTCAGGATCTGCAGTGGTGAGTGAGGCCACCACCCAGGCCACTGAGGCGTCCAAAATGTTTTTCATTGACACAAATAGAAGATTAACACAAACGTATTTAGGGAGAAGGTGGAGTCCTGAATGGACATGCTAACAGCTTTAACAAGAGATTGTCTCTTCACCAACTGCCCTCATCAGATGGTAGAGCTCAGTAAATATTTACATGGTGCGTGGGGGATGAGTTAGGCTAACACAGTAGATGACAAATGCCAGCCAAGCATGTCCTAACCCTGCTTTGTTCTAAGAGCTCTAAAGCCCATTTTAACAACAGCTGGATAAAGCCCCTACTAGACTTCTCCTCATGCTCCAAAATCCTGGTGGATTCATCACCTAAATTAAAATTATCATCCTCTTGCAAAACAGACCCCAGAGATGTGAGTTGCTCCAGCTCCAGCTGTGCATGATAGCCAGAGCATGGCTTAAATGGATGAGTGAGAGCTGTGGTGAAAAGCATTTGCTGTAAGAACTACCAGGGAATTAGGTTCCCAAATTCCCTAAATAATGCACCTCCCTCTGAGGAAGTAGAAGTGTGGGGAAATTCGGAACAGTATCTGTTGTTTGGGGAGCTGGGTGTTTGTTTGCGGAGCTGGGTGTTTGTTTGCTGGAGTGTATCTGAGGAGTTTAATCTGGTTCTCTTATTTCCATTGGTTGCTTGATTTTGCTTTGTGAGGCTCCCAGGAACAGGTGCGCCCCCTCTGCTGACTTCTCATTGGCTCTGAGGTGACACATTCTCATTAATACAGCTCCTATTTAAATGTTGTGTCTTCTGCTCTCTTGTCTCTGTATCACTCTCCTTTTCAGTTTTCTTCCCCTTATGGATCCCAGCAGACTCAAATGAATTACATGACATCCTCTTGCTCCTCCACGTGTATTCAATCAGTAAGGAATATGGTAATTACTTGACTCATCTTTTAATCCACTGGACTGTAAACAGAAACCAAGGAAAGCCAACAATTCCATTTTCAATTGGAAAATCTCCAGGGAATGGTTAACAACAGAAGTGTCCATGGGAAAAGAAATGAACAGCTTGACGAGACTTTATAGAGTATGCACTGAGGAGGACCAAGCAACCTAGGTGAAGCTGAAGCTGTGAGGAGAATCTTTACCAAAACAGGATGTGCAGTGCCGATCCACACAAGTGCTTCGTATTGCCTAGTAAGAGTTACTTCTGAGGTATTTTATCAAAAGATATTTATAATTGAGATTATTTTGTTTCTGAAGGGGGAGAAATGGTGTACGCTAGAAATTGTATCACTATCATGGCCGTGATTGTTGTTTACTAAGAAGGAACACGGTTGACCTTTGTCTGTGGTGCCTGGGAGAAAACTTCTCAACGCTGGGAATTTCCTGAGCAGTAGGAATGTCTTCATTCATGGTGGGCTCTTGAGCCACACCTGAGTTTATGATCATGAGATGACTCAGAATGGGGCCTGGCTGTGCCAGAAAGACTAGTCCTGTGATTAAAAGGTTGAGACTTTGTCCTGAGATGTCAGTCCAACCTCTGGAGAAGGAAGTGAAAGGGAGCTGGAGTTGCAGTTCAATTACATAGCCAGTGACTTAGTCGACTGTGCCTGCATGATGAACACCAGGAAACCCTGCACTAAGGCCTGGGTTGGAGCCGTGGATGTGCCGAGAGGGCGATATACCCTGAGGACAGGCAAGGGTCACAGTGAGGCCCTTTCAGACCTTGACCTGCTGGTCTCTTTGGTTGGTCCTGATTTGTACCTTTTGTGACAAAATTTGTCACAACTATACCACTTTTCTGTAAATCACTGAAGTAGGAGCTTCTGAATTTTTACCCAGTTAATCAGAATTACAAGGGGCCTGGGAGCTCTGGGACTCAGCAGGTGATGCCTGAAGTTAGAGGAGCCTTTTCGGGTCCTTGACTTTAAGCCTCTGGGATCCTTGCTAACTCCAAGGAGTCAAAATTGCATTGCAGCAGGGATCAGCGGCGACAGCAGCTGATTTTATTGAATTCTTACTAAATTCTCCTTTCTATATGTAATGGGACCCCCCCCCCCGCAATTTACACAGTATACTCAAAGGGCATGGGAAACAAATGGAATTTAAACGATATATTATCAGAATCTTTTTCAGTTCTCTCTCTCTTTTGCTGTCCCTCCCTCCCTCCCTCTCTTTGATTCCATATCTTTAGAGCACATGCTTAACTTTCTAGATGACCCCTTCCCACTCTTGGTCCTCTTCAAGGTGACATTTAGATCTTGGAGGAGGGTCATGGCCTAATGCAGTGACAGAAAAGGGGACTCAATTCCTTGGAGCCATACTGCTCTGGGACCTGAGTAAGAGGGGACCCAGCCCACACCAAGGAACAGGGATCCCAAGAAACCAATGTGCTCACTGGAGCCCGTAGCTACACTTCTGTAAAACCTTTGCAATGCCCAGGACACTGAATTCTTTTTGCCAGACTTCTTCAGTCTATTTCCAGATTGTGGGCAGGCTTCTGGTTGGGGTGGGCTCACAATTGGCATGTGTACCCTTACGCTTTTACCCCATGACCAAAAAAAGACTATGACAAGGTGGGAATGAGGCCGGGGACCTGGGTCCATGACCTGAGCGATCTGCATGCCTGAGTACAGCTTCCCAACAAAGCTGGGCTTAGGAGGAAACAAGACGCACGCTGACCCTGAGGCTGGGTTTGCACCTGCACTTGCGGGCCTGCTCTGAATCCTCCCT